>JAPDSC010058880.1:55836-83829 GCA_026290005.1 Latrodectus geometricus
TATTTCTTTTTTTTAATTAAATGTATATAAAATATGTTTTTATAATTTATAGGTATTTTTACTCTAAATAAGAGTCTATACCTTTTTTGTTCATTACTTTTTAATTTTTTTACTTCATTAGCATTTTTTATTAAGTCTCCAATAAATTTAAAAATGTTAGGTTTTTTTCTGTTTTAGTGTTACGCCAATTAAAATCAAATGATACAGAGGAATCTGCATTAATATCATCACGAAAACTACTATCCTTGAATTCAGATTGATCACAACAATTCGAATCACAATCTGCAAAGTTTTCTTTTCCTAATTTATCCAATAACTTTTTAATTTCTTCATTAGTCAAACCCTTACTAGGTGAAGCGATCGAAAATATTTTTTCAACTGACAAAAAAAGCAACTGTTTACTACGAAAAAATTAGCTAAAATAAGGCTAAATATACTTTTCTTTTAAAAAAGAGCCAATAAATCCGTTTTTAGCCAAAATTCTCTACTCCGACAAATCCCCAGTTTTTACGACTTTCAGGCACAAAAGAGCAGCAATAAAATCTCCCTCAACTGCCACGAGAAATTTGAGCAAGAGAAAGTTGCGCTCTTGAAAGGGGGGAAAAATCCATGGTACAACTGTTGTACCATAGCCGTCCTGAGAGACACTCTTTTTTCGTGGTACAACAGTTGATTTAGTCCCCAAGAGTAGCTATTAGCAACAGAGCGGCGACAGCTGCTCAAAGGGAGCCCTCAACCTCACAAGAGACAATCACAATGAGGGAGAAAATGAAGAAAAAGCAGAAGGGAGAAGAAAAGAAAGAAGGGGACAGATCAATGGCGTACCTCGGGATTGTGACACCCGTGTTTACTTAAAGAAAGTAAACCCCCTGAGGGGCATCACCCGTCCAGAGTCTTTATGCGATTTGTCAACAATTGCCTTTAGACCTGAGACGAATGAAGCTGTCTCTTAATTACTACGCTAAGGTCATCCTATACGTTCCTTGGCCATTTCTCCTGCATTAAAGAGACTATATGATGGTCGACCATACAGCATCTAACCATTTCTCACTCGAATTAAAGCTCAACTCATTTTGACAGACCTATGTGATGTCCCTTTTGTTAAAATGGACTTATATTCTTATCCAGTATGGTAAGATCCACAGGTTATTATTATAAACCAATTTGCACAATTTAGAAAATCAGACACAAACTCAAAGTTTTTCCAATAATATTAACATGCGTGTATTTAAATGCTTTAGGAAAGACTGTGGTGACGATAGTGCAGTTCTGGAGGTTGGTTGGTTGGGTTTTATGGCACAAAGTCCAAAAAGGACAAGCTGTACCAAAAATTAAAATTTAGAAATGCCAAACCAGAGGTCAACGTTAAAAATATTAAAAAACAAAAATATTTGTATAAATTTAATTAAAACCAACATAAAAAAGAAATGCAAATTATAAGATTTAAATAAAATTAATAAAACCAATCGCCTTCAAAAAGGCAAAAAAATTTCCGTGGGGTGTCTCCCCATTTAAATCATACATGGTTAAAAGATCAGTTGAAAAGAATTTAAAACGGTAAACGTTAAAAACAGGACATGAGATTAAAATATGATTAACAGTATATGGTACATCACACGTTTCACACCATGAATTCCTTTCATTTAGAAACAAATGTCTGTTTGTGGAAAGTGTGTGTCCGATACGAAGGCGATTTAAAATAACATCAGCACTTCGCAGCGGTAAAAGAGATAATGAGGTGACGAATGAGAAGATTGTATGTAACTTGTTGACAACCTGCATATACAATGATTCCTGCCAAAGCAAAAAAATAAAGGCTTTGACACCCTTTCTCACATCAGAGAGCGGAACTGATGGAAAGTGTTGACGTGATGCAGCCTTTGCAGCTGCCTCCACTCTCTCATTTCCATCAAGACCTACGTGACTTGGTACCCAACAGAATAAAATTTGGTAACCATTGCCAGCAAGGGATTCCAATACTCTGAAAATCTTAGACACAACAGGATCATTATTAAAACTATTGCCTCTCAAATCTTCCAAAACCCTCAAGCTGTCAATGTATATACAATATATAAAATATATGATATTCATCTGTATTCACCAGCTGAAGAGCATAGTATATGGCTGTTGTTTCAGCAGTGATGATGGAGCAGGACGAATGCAGGCTGTAACTGAAAGTTGTATTATTAATAAAAAATACCACAGACAACATGTCCTGCTGATTTAGATCCATCTGTGAATTCAGGTTTGTATGAATGGTACTGAGAGCGATGAGAAGAGAATAGCTGTTGGAAGGCAATAGGTGTTGTGTCATATTTTCCATAATGAGCAAAGAAATGAATAAAAGCAAGTGTCGAGTTATACCAGGGCGGATGAGTAAAGTAATTTGGTGATACAATTTGCAAAACACGTATATCAGTCAAAGACAAATGTGACTTTATTCGTGTGAGAAAAGATGGGATGCTCATTGGACAAGCATCGTATAGTCTTTTAATAGAGGCATTTGGAACCATGGACCGTAATGGATGATGAGGGGTCGATATAACCTTAGCGTAGTAATTGAGAGACAGCTGCATTCTTTGCAGGTCTAGTGGTAATTCATGACATATTACATATAGACTCTGGACGGGTGATGTGCGAAATGCACCAGAACATATTCTCAAGGCAGAGTGGTGAATAGTTTCCAATCTGCGTAAGACAGTAGGCCTTGCAGATCCATACACAACAGATCCGTAGTCAATACGGGATAAAGTCAGAGATTGATAAATCCGAAAGAATGATGAGCGATCTGCACCCCAAGATGTAATTGATAACACCTTGTGGATATTAAGTGATCGCTCACATTTCCTCCACAGATATAGGATATGTAGAAGAAAAGTTAATTTTCTATCGAAAATCCCTCCCAGGAATTTCACCTCATTGCCCACAGGTATTGGTGTATTGTTGATGTGAATTACTGGATCATTATGCAGGCTTGTCTTCCTGCAAATGTGGACACAGCTACTTTTGCCAAAAGAAATAGTATGGCCATTTTCAGCACACCATGCAGCTAATTTATTTACAGCAGTTTGTAGTTATCTCTCAATTAATCGCATATTAGAACCCTGACATGATATCTGCATGCCGTCAACAAAAAATGTTCCTTGTATAGATGAAGGTAGATGATGAAGGATGTTGCTAATGAATAAGCTAAAAAGTGTGACGCTTAAAATTGAACCCTGAGGAACATCCTCAGATTGATTAAAAGTATTGGAAAAAATTGTTCCAATACGGAATTTAATATCACGGGAGCGTAAAACATTTTGGAGGAATATCGGCAGATTACCCCGAAAGCCAAAATCAGAAATCCTACGGAGATTTCCATAACGCCACGTACGGTCATAAGCCTTCTCTATGTCGAAGAAAATGGAAACTAGATGATTCCCCCACACAAAGGCATTGTGGATCTGCGTTTCCAAGAATGTAATATTATCGAGAGTGGATCTTCCTATGCGAAAGCCACTCTGATTAATATGAATACAGTTATTCTTTTCTAGGACATATACGAGATGGTCGATGACCATACGTTTGAGAGTCTTACATAATCAACTCGTCAGAGCTATAGGTCAATAATTCAAAGGTTTAGAAAGATCTTTACCAGTCTTTAGGACCGGAATCACTATTGCTCCTCTCCAAAGAGATGGAAATTCATTTTCAGTCCAGATCCTATTAAACAAAAGCAGTAAGTTCAATAGGGAGTCTGGACATAAATTTTGAAGCATAATTTAGCTGGTTCCATTAGGTCCTGGACTGGTGTTATTAGTCTGCTGTAATAAGTTCTTCAATTCTGACATCCAAAATTCACAGCTGTAAGGTAATGCTTGTCCCTGATTGAAACGAATTGGATTTCGCTCAGCACGACTCTTAGTCCTTAAAAACGGACTATAAGAGTCAGTGCTTTAGACATTAGGAAAGGTTGCACCAAGGACATTAGCGATTTCCTGAGGAGAAGAGTGTACAGCAGCTCAAGTTTTTAATACAGGGATAGAGATTTCCTTATAATAAATAGCATTGGCTGCCTTCTCTCTTTTCCACAACTGCTTACTGGATGTAGACGATGTTATAGAAAAAAGATAGCGAGACCAAGATTCTTTCTGACTTTGACGACGAGCTCGTCGAGCTAACTCTTTTGCTCTCTTAAAAGCGATCAAATTCTCCGTTGTGGGGTACCTCCGAAATAACCCCCATAGTCTCCTCTGTCTTTTATAGTCATTTTTACGGTCATCATTCTACCACGGTTTACAACACCTCTTAGGTATAGAGGAACAATTTGGAATTGCATAATCAGCTGCATTTATTATTGTTTCAGTGATAGTATAAACGCTTCATCAATATCCTCAATCATAACCATTCTTTCATCAACAACGGCCAACTGTGTAAATAGAGTCCAATCTGCCCGACTGTACCCGTAAATAGGTAGGCGATGTCGCACACTATTGCCTCCAGTCTTGGAGATGACGATTGGGAAATGATTGCTGTTATGCAGATTATTCCCTACTGTTAAATTTAACAATGGCAGAAGTGAAGGTAACAAATGGCGAGATCAGAGAATGAAATGTTCTTGTGGGTAGGTGGAAATATGTCTTCTCGTCGGTATTGATCAGACAGAGACAATTATCAGAAATAAATTGTTCTATCTGACGACCGCGAGAATTAGTATCATCACTTCCCTCAGAGAATTATTGCCGTTAAAATCACCGAGTAATAAAAATGGTATAGGCAGATGATATAAGAATGCATCGAGTTCCTCTTGGCGGATGACATCATGTGGTGGCAAATATAAACTACAGACTGTAATCAGAAATGTGGTGTGAATTGTTATAGCTACAGCCTGTAAAGTAGTATTTATTGGATGGACAGTGCTGGGGAAATCACTAGATGTTAATACAAAAACACCTCCAGACACTGCACCATCGTCACCACAATCTTTTCTAAAATATTTATATCCCCGCATGGAAACATTATTTGTAAACTTCAGGAAAGTTTCCTGAAGTGTTATACATGAGGGGCTATAAATTGATGTCATAGATTCGATGTCATCAATATGAGAGCGTAAACCATGGCAGTTTATGAAACAAAAGAGACTATGTTTTAAGTTAAAAAGCTCTTTTCCCGTAGCTGGAGGGCATATCTTCCGTCCATTCATCGAACGATATATCATCGTCCGAAGGATGTAAGGAGACAGCGTCAGACTCCAGTGATATGGCTCTTCGGGTGGATATTGAGGTCCTAGAGTGGCCCTCTTTTACAGATTTTAGATTCAAAGCCTTCATGGCTTTTGATATAGCTATAGAAGCATTTTTCCTAAGGATGGATACGGAGGTCGATTTTGGCTTTTGTACAGATGTAGGGGTTAGTTTAACAAGGGGAAGTGAAAAGTCTTCAGTTTGAGTACTTGCTGTTCTGGTGACCTTGGCAGCGATTTTTGCATAGCTTGCTCCTGTTTGAGGTTTACGAGATGCAACAGAACGTCTCGCCTCGCGATTGGAACAATTAGTCTTAACTTTTGTGGTTATGATTTCCTTTTCTAATTGCCAGATAGGACAACTCCTAGCATAGGAGAAGTGATAACCTTTACAGACGCATTTTTCTTTTGCAAAGCAAGAAGAACTTTCATTTCCAACTGCTGCGCAGCGAGCACAAGTCAGTTTACCCCTACAAGCTATTTTGGGGTGTCCTAATCGTTGGCATTGGAAGCAGCGTTAAGGATTTGGTATAAATGGCCTAACGGAGAGATTCATACACGCAGCTTTAATATGCGTCTGTAAATCTGGTGTCGCAAATGTCAGAGTGAGGTGTTTGGTATTTATTACCTTACCATCACGTCTGACAGTAATGCGTTTTACAGCGCAGACTTTTCGATCTTTTTGATTTTCTAGAATCTCATCCATTGGCGTGTTAAGCAAATTGCAGGCTAAAATCACACTACGAGAAAAGTTAAGAGTTTTATGAGGAGAGACGGACACCTCAAAGTTAGCAAGCATGTTCATATTACTCATAAGAGTTGCCTGAGTTTCTGAAGTAACTTCTACTATTAGGTCACCAGAACGCAGTTTTCTAATGTTCTTCACTTCCCCAATTGTGCCTGTAATTGCCTTTTGGGTGAGGAAAGGGGACACATTATCAAATGTACCCTCTTTCCGATGGAATATATAAAACTTAGCTTTTTGTTGTGAAAACATGTGCTCCCGTGGGAGAATAGAAAAGTTATTTGTTATCATATCAGTAAGGGAAAATTCGGGACCTGACGGCACCACCTACTACCGAGTCCAACAAGGGGACGCAGACCAGCTGCACCAGTGCTAGCCATACGCTCACAGTACATCCCTGTGATGGCCTCCACCCTTAACGAGTCATCCAGCAGATGTACCGATCGCTTGATTCATAAAGACGATTGATGTGCTGAGGACCACAACACACCTCCCGTTTACCTGAAGCAGAGACCAAAGTAATATGTTGGTCTCTGTTGACCTCAATTACCAGGACCCTCCTTTCCAGGGACACGGGTCTCCACGCACTGCAAACACGTGGGTGATTTAGTCCCCAAGAGTAGCTAATAGGAACAGAGCGGCGATAACTACTAAAGGGGAGCCCTCAACCTCAAAACAGGCTACCACAATGAGGGAGAAAATGAAGAAAAATAAGAAGGGAAGATTATAGAATAAAATAATGAAGAGGACAGATCACTGGGATACCTCGGGATTGTGACACCCGTGTTTACTTAAAGAAAGTAAACCTCCTGAGTGGTCATTTTCTGTTGGATCCCAGGTCATGTAGGTCTCGAGGGAAATGAAAAGACAGATGCAGCTGCATCATCTATTCTTCATTCATCGGCCCCTCTGTTCAATGTGAGAAGGATTGTAAAAATATTTGCTAACTCTCTCTGACAGGAGTTATGGAATATGAAGGTCACAAACAAATTACGTGCCATTTTTCCATACCTCATTCCATCATCAGTTTTACCGTTACGAAGTGACGATGTTCGATTAACTCGCCTTCGTATCGGTTACACACGTTTCACACACAGACATTTGTTTTTAAGTGAATTAATTCCATGGTGTGAAACGAGTGATGAACCATATACAATTTATCATATTTAAATTTAATGTCATGATTTTAACAACCAACGCCACCCCACAGAAATTTATTTACCTTATTAAGAACGATAGACTCTTTAAATTTTCAATTTATGTTTTACGTTTATTATTGTAAATATATATAGACATTTTAATTTTAATAATATTATATACCAAGATTTATTTTAACTGGATTTTAATGTTGTTTGGGATTTTTTAAAAAATAAATAAATAAATAAACGCAAAAAGAAATTTAGTTTTGGTGCAGCATGTCCTCTTTTGAACATTGTGCCGTAAAATCCAACCAACCAACTATCCCCACCGGGGGTGATTCCATTAACCACTGATTTGAATATTCAAGCAGTAATCATGAGTCGTGGACATGCCCTATGACCTTGATTTTCTTATCATTTCATCATCTGTGTAGGAGCTGTACATCCGTATTTAATTTAATTAAATACTACCGCTTCTTTCTTGACACTTCAATTTTTTTGCAAAAGAGTGTATAATATCTTTTTGGAGGTTAGTAAATTTACTTCATTTAACTATATTTTTTCATTTATGCATTGTTATGGATATGATCACATAAATACTCCGAAACGACCCTGAATGTCAACATGTGAGCTTATTTTATACTATTCCTAATATTTCCTCAAATGTTAATTAGAGCATCCCACATGTATTATTAAGTCAAGCTTTCATGTTAACGCAGTAATTCACAGTAATCATTTTCACATAAGTGATTATTATAATACTCATGATCATTTTTTATGATAAATAACAAATGCAAGGTTCATTGTAAGAAAAAGCAACTTTAAACACAAAATGTAAGCTTTTTGATTAATTCATCTAAATATGTTAAATAACGAAAAAAATAATGAAAGACAAATCAAATAACATTTTTCATTTTATTTCCTCCCCAGTTCGTAACTCACCCAAACTGTCAACAAGTATTGAGGTCAATATGGGTCGAAGGTCTCCCATGGTACAGCTGGACAACCAAAGACCGTGTTCTACATGTTTTGAAACATTCTTTATTGATGCCATTTATTTGTCTTGCTTATTCTTTCGCTCCACAGCATAAACAACTCAAAGCTTTGGACATTCCTATCAACAGATTTATTTATCATACAGCATCATATTGCTTGTTTTTATTCCTCCTTATGCTGACATTACTGTGTGACAGGTAAAATTATTAATTATTCTTTATAATGCCCCAACATTTACTTTTGAAAATGAAAAATTAAAAGTCATAAGACAAAGAATACTTTATTTAATGAAATTATAATTTATTTTTCAGCATTTGTATATATATTTAAGCAACAATATCCTAAAGAATTTATATATATCGCTACATTAATATGATGAAAGAAACTATAAAGATCTGGATTGACGAATAAATTCTCATTTCATGTTAACAATGCAAATTTATGAACCTCAAAATTTCCATTCATAAGCAAAAGTGAATAAAAACTTGTTATTCAAAGTACTTTCAGAGGAAACCATACAAATGACATTTATTTGAATCAGTTAGTAAAATTTATAATAATAAAATTTTAAAATATCTTTAATTTGTTGTTTAAAAATTTTAAAACATTTTCATATCACTTATAAGGAAGTTGATATGGTTTCTTAGCAATTGCATTTGACTCCATACTCAAAATAAAGGAAAATTAAGGGAATATTGGATGGTTGGTGGGGATTTTTTTGGAACAAGTTCCAAAGTGGACAAGTTGCACAAAAAATTAAATTTTAAAAACAATTTTGTACAAAACCCACAGTTGACATTAAAAATTTAAAATATATGCATAAAAAGTAAATGTATATATTTCTATGAAAACAATTATAAATTGTAAAATGAAAAAAAAAATGAAAATTGACAAAATTTAAATAAAATAATTAAAACCAATTGTCTTTAAGAAGGCAAAAAGATTTCTACGCGGTGATTCCCACACTTTATCATACAAAGTTAAAATTTCTGTCTCAAAAAACTTAAAACGGCAAACGTTAAACTCAGGACATGAAATTAAAACATGAAAAACATTAAGAAGTTCATCACACGCTTCACACCATGGAATTAATTCACTTAAAAATAGATGTCTGAGTGAAAAATCTGTGTGTCTGATACGAAGGCGAGTTAATTAAACATCTGCTCTTCGTAATGGTAAAACTGATGATGGGATATGGTATGGAAAGATGGCACGCAATTTCAGAGAGACCTGCATACTCAATAACACCTGCCAGACTTATAGAATTTATAAACTTTTTTGCAACACTTCTCACGTGGAAAAGAGGGACGGATGAATAAAGTAAAGACGAAGAAGGTTTAGCAGCTTCATCTCCCTACAGATCTACACGACCTGGAATCCAACAGAAAAGGATTTTATAGCTCTTATTAACAAGGGAATCGAATGCTCCGAAAATCTTGGTCACAACAAGAGGACAATTAGTGGAATTTGTCAACGCTTCTAATACCCTCAAACTGACAGTTTACACACAAATGTTATGAAAATTATCAGTATTCACGAGCTGAAAGTCTTAATGATTGGCCGTAACTTCAGCATGGACGATGGAGCAGACGTATGTAAACGCAACCACAACTAGTATTAGCATAAAATATGCAACAGAAAACGAGTCCTACAATTTTAGAATAATCTGTGAATACAGGCATGTATGATGAACGCTGATAGCGAAAAAATACATAAAACTGTTGATGAACCGTTGAGATTGAGTATTATTTTCTAAACTGGGCAAAAGCATTGATAATATTGATCTGTGAATCATACCAAGGTGGATATGAATGTAAGTTAAAATGACATAATATAGATCTGTCAAAAAAAGTTGATATTTTGTACGAGTTAGGAAAGGGTGGATACTATATACTAGTTCGTATTATCTCTTTAATGTAGGAGAAATAGCCAAGTAAGGTATAGGATATTGAGTATCAAGCATAATATTAGCGTAATAATTAGCAGACAGCTGCATTCCTCTCAGGTCAAAAAGCAATTGTTGACAAATTGCATAAGGACTCAGTGGGATGTGCGGAATGCGCTGAACATATTCTCAAAGCAGAGTTATTTACAGTGTCCAGTCTGAATGAAACTGAAGACCTAGCAGATCCATACATAAAACATCCGCAGTCAATACTAAAATCAGTAACTGATAGACTCGAAGGAGTGATGTGTGATCAGCACCCTAAGACGTATTTGATAATACCTTGAGGATATTAAGCGATCCCTCACACCTCTTCCACAAATGTAATATATGCGGAAGAAAGGTTATTAGTCAAACATCACACCTAAAAATTTATTCTCATTGACCACAGGTATTGGAGAGTTGTACAGATAGGTAACAGGATCATTATGAATGCTGGTTTTTGCCAGAAATGATTACAGCCTCTTTTGATGGAAGATAAAGAAAAACCAATCTCTGGGCATCATGCAGCTATTTTATTTACATATGTTTGTAATTTTCCATTAATTAAACACATTTTTGAACCTTGGCAAGATATTTGTAGGTCATTTACATGCATTGTGCCATAAACAGTAAATGAAAGAAGAGGAAGAAGATGAATTGTTACATATAAAATGTAGCCTCGGGGACACCCTCGTCTTGAATAAAAATATTGGATAAAAAGTGACCGATATGTATGTTAAAATATGGAATTTTGAAGGACTATCGGAAAATTACCCCAAAATCATATTATGAACGTAGAATTCCATAACGCTGTGTACGATCATATGCTTTTTCAATGTCGAAGAAAATGGAAACCAGATAATCTCTTCGTACAAAGGCTTGTTTGTTGGTTGGGTTTTGTGGCGCAATGTCCAAAAACGACAAGCTGCACTAAAAGTTAAATTTAAAAAGATTTAGAACCCAAGCTCAAAAATAAAAAAGTTTAAAAGACAAAAAATATGTGTATAAATTTTAATGAATATTATTATAAATTATGAAATCATATAGAAAATGTTAAATAAAATGAATAAAACCAATTGCCTTCAAAAAGGCAAATAGGTTTCTGTGATGTGACTCCCCCACTAAATCAATGTTTGTTTTAAAGAAGATAAAACAATAAAGGTTAAAATCTAGACATGAAATTAAAATATGAAATACAGTATATGACTCATCACACGTTTCACGCCATGGATTTAATTCACTTAAAGGCAAATGTCAGTGTGTAAAACGTGTGTGTCCAATACGAAGGCTAATAAAACAGACATCCGCTCTTCGTAACGGTAAAAATGATGATGGGATGACGTATAGAAAAATGGCAAGTAATTTGTTGGAGACCTGCATATTCTATGACTCCTGCCAGAGATAATTTAAAAAAATTTTTAAGAACCCTTCTCACGTCGAGAAGAGAGTCACATGAATGAAGTACAGTCGATGCAGCTTTAGCAGCTGCTGGTTGGTTGGGTTTTATGGCGCAAGGTCCAAAGAGGACAAGCTGCGCCAAAAATTAAGATTCAAAGAGAATTTGTAAAGTTTAAACAAAACCCAAATTCAACATTAAAAAGTGAAAATACAACAATAAATGTATATATTTATTTTAAAATCTAAAAATGTATAAGTAAGTGAAAGAGAAATAAAATTGATAAAATTTAAATAAAATTAAGGAAACCAATTTCCCTTAAGAAGGAAAAAAGGTTTCGGCGGATTGACTCCCCCGCTAAATCATACATGGTTAAAATGTCAGTTTGAAAATATTTAAAACGGTAAAAGTTAAAATTAGGACATGAAATTAAAATACGAGAAACAGTATTTGGCTCATCACACGTTTCACACCATGGATTCAATTCACATAAAAACAAGCGTCTATGTGTGAAACGTAAATCCGATACGAAGGCGAGTTAAACGAACATCGGCATTTCGTAACGGTAAAACTAATGAAGGGATGACGATTGGAAATATGGCACGTAGTTTGTTGGAGACCTGTATATTCCAGTACTGCTGCCATAGAGAAAAAACAAAGTTTTTAACAATCTTTCTCACATCTGTAAGAGGGACAGATGGATGATATATAGCCGATGCAGATTTAGCAGCTGCATCAGCATTATCATTGCCCTCGAGACCTACGTGAATTGGGATCTAACAGAATTTAATATCATATCCCTTGCCAGCAAGGGAATCAATCTACAGTTTGGAAAATTTTGGACACAACACGATGCTTATTTGTGTTCGAATATTTCAACGCTTCTATAACACTCAAGCTGTCAGTGTATACGCAAATTTTATAGTAATTTTCCGTATTAACGAGCTGAAGTGCTTGATGAATTGCCATAGATTCAGCAGTAAAGATGGAGCAGGATGTATGGAGGTTTTAGCCATAACTCCTATTATTGAAGAAAATGCCACAATCAACATGTCCTGCAATTTTTGATCCATCCGTGAATACAGGCGTATAAGAAGAATACTGACAGCGATGTGAATAAAAAAGCTGTTGAAAAATCGCAGGAGTTGTGTCCGATTTCCGAAACTGAGCAAAGTTATTAATTATATATATGTGTGGATCAAACCAAGGTGGATGCAAAAGTAAGTCCGTTTTTATAAAACGAACACTACATAGGCCAGTCAAAAAACGATGACTTTTAACCACTTACAGGTTTTGCCCGAACGCCGCTCGGTTGCAGCGAATGGGGTCTTTCCTGATTTGCCCGAACACCGCTCGGACAGCATGTTTTTTACGCCGATCCACTGATTTGCCCGGCTTTTTCTCATGTTTTTAGTTTCCACAGCTTCTAATATATGGCTTATTTTTGAAGTGTGCTTATTTTTGGCATAATATGGCAGAAAAACGAAACTGTTAAGTGGTTAATACGACTGAGAAAAGGTTGGATGCTATACGAGCGAGCATCATACAATCTCTTCAATCATGAAGTAAAAGCCAAGGAACGTAAAGGGTGTTGTCGGTCAGACAAAACCTTTGTGTAGTAAAGGAGAGACAGCTCTATCCGTCTCAGGTCCAAAGGCAATCGTTCGCAAATAACATAAAGACTCTGGACGGGTGATGTGCGGATTGCGCCTGAACAGATTCTTAAAGCAGAGTGATGCACAGTGTCCAATCTGCGTAACACTGAAGACCTTGAAGATCCATAGACAACACTTCCGTAGTCAATGCGAGATAAAACGAGTACTTGATAGACTCGAAGGAGTGACAAGCGATCAGCACCCCAAGATGTATTTAAAAGCACCATGAGGATATTAAGAGATCGCTCACACTTCTTCCGCAAATGTGAAACATGCGGAAGAAAAGTCAATTTTCGGTCCAATATCACGCCAATAAATTTGATCTCATTGACTACAGTTATTGAAGTGTTGTTCAATTTGATAACAGGATCGTTATGAATGCTGGTCTTCTTGCAGAAATAGACACAACAGCTATTGCTAGGAAATATGTAAAGCCATTCTCGGCACACCATGCAGCTATTTTATTAACAGATGCTTGTGGTTGCCTCTCAATTAATCGCATGTTTGATCCTTGGCAAGATATTTGCAGGTCATCTACATACATTGTGCCATAAACAAAAGGTGATAAAAAATGAAGAATGCTACTGTTGAATAAATTAAAAATTTTTACACTTAAAATTGAGCCTTGGTTAACACCCTCAGCTTGATTAAAAGTATTGCGCTAAAGGTGACCAATACGAACTTTAAAAACTCGGGAGCGTAAAAAATTCTGAAGGAATATCGGAGATTACCCCGAAAACCAAGATCATATAATTAACGGAAAATTCCACATCGCCACGTACGGTCGTATGCCTTCTCGATGTCAAAGAAAATGGAGACCAAATGGTTCCTTCGCACAAATGCGTTGCGAATAGGAGTCTCCAAATATGTAATATTATCAAGAGTGGATCTTCCTTTGCGAAATCCACTCTGATTAATATGTATACATTTATTTTTTTCTAGGACATATATGAGATGGGCGTTGACCATACGTTCGAGAGTCTTACAAAGGCAACTCGTCAGAGCTATAGGTCAGTAATTTGTAGGTTCTAAAGGATCCTTACCAAGCGTTTGAAGCGGAATGACTATTGCTTCATTCCAGAGTGATTGAAATTCATTTTCTTCAAAGACATGCACGAGACGGTCGTTGAACATACGTTCGAGAGTCTTACAAAGGCAACTCGTCAGAGCTAATGGTCGATAATGTGAAGGATTCGAAGGATCCTTACCAAGCTTTAGGACAGGAATCACTATAGCTTCATTGCAAATGATGGAAATGTATTTTCAGTCCAGATACTATTGAACAAAAGGAATAAGTTAAAAAGGAATCTGGACTTAATTGTCGAAGCATTTGGAAGCTTATTCTGTCTGGTCCTGGGCTGGTATTGTTAGCCTGCTGTAATGCTCGCTTTAATTCCAACATCTAAAAATCACTGTTGTAGGGAAAGCTTGTCTTTGGTTGAAACGAATTGATGTCTGCTCAGCTCGACTCGTTGAGCTTAAAAACGGAGGACTATGAGAGTCGGAGCTGGAAACACCAGACAATGTTTCACCAAAGACGTTAGCAATATCCATAGGAGAAGAGTACAGCAGCACCGGTTTTCAAAACGGGAATTGAAAATTCTGTATAGATATCATTGGCTGCTTTTACTTTTCTTCATAACTGCTTGCTGGATGTGGAAGATGTTATTGAAGAGAGATAGCGAGACTAGGATTCCTTCTGACTTCAGCAACAAGCTTTGCGAGCAAATGGTTTTGATCTCTTAAAAGCAATAAGATTCTCCGTTGTGGGGTACCTCCGGAATAGTCCCCCTAACTTCCTTTCATTTTATAAGTTTGTTGACATTCCTTATTCCACCATGGTTTGCAACGCCTTTTTGTTGTAGAAGAACTTTTAGGTATAGAAGCACCAGCTGCACCTATAATTTTTTTGGTGACTTTTTGAACGGCATTATCAATATCATCGATCATAACCATTTTATCATCAACGACTGCCAATTGTGTAAATAAAGGCCAATCTGCCCGACTCGACGTAAGTAGACGTTGTCCTACACTACTACCTCCAGTATGGGAGATGACGAGTGGGAAATGATGGCTGTTATGCAGATCAATCCCCACTGTTAAATTTAACAATGGCAGAAGTGAGGGTGTACAAATGGTGAGATCGAGAGAATGAAATGTTCTTTTGGGTACGTGGAAATACGTTTTCTCGTCGTTATTAAGCAGACTTAGACAGTCGTCAGAAATAAACTGCTCTATCTGCCAACCACGAGGATTTATATCATCACCTCGCCACAAAGTATTATGGCCGTTAAAGTCACCGAATAACAGATATGGTGAAGGCAGCTCATCAATTAATGTATCAAGTTCTTCTTGGCGGATGACATCATGTGGTGGTAAATACAAACTACAGACAGTAATCAAACATGTTGTATGAATTCTGACAGCTACAGCCTGTAGGGTTGTATTGCTTCGATGGACAGTGCTGGGGAAATCATTAGATGTCAATATGCAAACACCTCCAGACACTGCACCATCGTCATCACAGTCTTTTCTAAAGCATTGAAACCCACGCATAGTGATGTTATTTGTAGACGCTAGGAAGGTTTCCTGAAGTGCTATAGATGAAAGGTTATAAGCTGATATAATAGACTTGATGTCATCAAGATGTGAACGCAAACCATGACAGTTCCAAGAAATAAAGGAAGTTATTATATAAATTGAAAAGCTCCTCCCCCGGAGCTGGAAGGCGAGTCTTCTATCATTTCCTCGAGTGATAAATTATCGCCCGAAGGATGAAGAGAGACAGCGTCCACGGATATGGCTCTAAGGGTGGATAAGGAGGATTTTTGAGGACCCTCCTTTGCAAACTTTAATTTGGAGGTCTTAACGCTTCTCGATTTAGCCAAAGAAGCTTTTCTAATTAATGTAGTTGCTGATTTTGTTCTTTTATAAAAAACCTAGGGTAATCTTATTACAGGATGTGGTAGGCTATCCGTTTGTGTACTAGAACTTGTGGTGACTTTTTTTGCTGCGGCTGCATAACTCACTCCAGGCCTTAACGCCTCGATATTTAGCCAAAGATGCTATTCTGCTTAATGTTAATGTTGATTTTGGTCTTTCTGTTGTTAATTGGGGTAATCTCATTATAGGAAGTGGCAGGGTATCTGTTTATGGCTTGAACATTTGGTGACTTTTTTGTTGCGGCCGCATAACACTTTCCAGGCTGTGGCGTACGAGAGGCAACAACTTTCCTAGCCTCAGGATAGGTGCAGTTGTTTTTAACCTTTAACGTGGTGATTTCTTTTTCGTGAGCCCATTGAGGACAACTTCGAGAATAGGAGGGTTGGTCCCCATTACAGTTGACACATGCCTCCTTCGTTGTGCTGTTCGAACTATCGTGGCCAACTACCACGCAGCGAGCGCAGGTAACTTTACCTCTGCAAGCATTTCTCGAGTGTCCAAAACGCTGGCACTGGAAACATCTCAAGGGATTTGGAATATATTGTCTGACGGGTAGATTCAAGTAGGCAACTTTAATTTTGTCAGGAAGGTCTTGGGTCGCAAATGTCAGAATGAGATGTTTGGTGTCAATAAACACACCATCTCTTCTGACTCTAATGCGTTCAACTCCACAGACCTTTTGACTTTTCAGATTATCAAGAATCTCCTCCGTCGACGTATTTAACAAATCCCTTGCAGAAATCACACCACGTGAAAAGTTCAAATTTCCATGAGGCAGGACTGTCACCTCTATATTTGCCATCAGTTGCATGTCATTTATTTTTGATGCTTGGGTAGAGTTAGCAACCTCAATTAACAAGCCGCCTGATCCTAGTTTTCGGATACCTATTACTTCACCTATAAAATCCGATATTCTTTTTTGAATAAGGAAAGGGGACACTTTCTCAAATGAAACCACTTTCTTTTTTACTATAAAATATTTGCAAATATTATCGTTCAATAAATACTTCCATGGGAGAAAAGAAATTTTTCTATTTTCCATAATTTTTAATTAAACTTTCGGGACCTGGCCGCACACCCACCACCGAGTCCAACAAAGGGATGCAGAACAGCTGCACTAGTGCTAGCCAAGTCAAATACGCTCACAGTACATTCCTGTGATGGACTCCATCCTTAACGAGTCACCCCAGCAGATATACCGATCGCTTGATCCATAGAGCCGATTGATGCACTGAGGATCACAGCACACTTCCCGTTTACCTGACACAGAGGCCAAAGTAATGTATTGGTCTCTGGGGGCCTCAATTACCAGGACCCTCTATTCCATAGACACGGGTCTCCACGCACGGCAAACAAGTGGGTGATTTAGTCCCCAAGAGTAGCTATAACCAACAGAGTGGCGACAGCTGCTCAAGGGGAGCCCTCAACCTCATCAGAGACAACCACATTGAGGGAGAAAAGGAAGAAAAAGAAGTAGAGAGAAGAGAAGAAAATAAATCAATCACTGGGGTACCTCGGGATTGTGATACCCATGTTTACTTAAAGAAAGTAAACCCCCTGAGGGGAAGCAACTCGTCAGAGGTATAGGTCAATAATTCAAAGAATTAGAAGGATCTTTACCAGTCTTTAGGATCGGAATCACTATTGCTTCTCTCCAAAGAGATGGAAATTCATTTTCAGTCCAGATCCTATTGAACAAAATCAGTAAGATCAATAGGGAGTCTGGACTTACATTTTGAAACATAAGATAGCTGATTCCATCAGGTCTTGGACTGATGTTTTTAGTCTTCTGTAATGCGTTCTTCAATTCTGACATTCGAAATTCAAAGTTGTAGGGTAAGGCTTGTCCCTGATTAAAACGAATTGGATTTTGCTCAGTTCGACTCTTAGTCCTTAAAAACGAAGTACAGCACGAGTCTGTGCTTGAGACATTAGCAAAAGTTTCACCAAGGACGTTAGCGATTTGCTTAGGAGAAGAATGTATACCAGCTCCGGTTTTTAATATTGGAATGAAAAATTCCTTATAAATTCCATTGGCTGCCTTAACTCTTCTCCACAACTGCTGACTGAATGCCGAAGATGTTATGGAAGAAACATACCGAGACCAAGATTTCTGAGAGCTAATGCTTTTGCTCTCTTAAAGGCAATTAAATTCTCCGTTGTGGGTTATCTCCGGAATAACCCCCGTAACTTCCTTTGTTTTTTATAAGTTTTTTGACACTTATTGTTCCACCACGGTTTGCAACGCCTATGTTGTATAGAAGAACTTTTAAGTATTGTTGCATCAGCTGCATTTATTATTGTTTCAGTGACTTTATGAACAGCATCATCAATATTCTCGGTCATAACCATTTCATAATTAACTACAGCCAATTGTGTAAATAAAAGCCTATCTGCCCGACTGTACACGTAAGTAGGTAAACATTGTCTTAGACTATTACCTCCAGTCTGGGTTGGTTGGTAGGTTGGGTTTTGTGGCGCAAGGTCCAAAAAGGACAAGCTGCGCTAAGAAATTAAATTTTAAAGAAATATTTAATCAAGAAAACCCAGACTCAACATTAAAAGATTAAAATACAACAATAAATGTATATATTTTTTAAAATCTAAGTTAAATAAAAAGTAAAAATAACACTTATATAAAATCAAAGTCATAAATTTTAAATAAAATTAAGAAAACCAATCGCCTTTAGAAAGGCAAAATGGTTTCTGTGGGTTGGCTCTCCCACTAAATCATATAGAGTTAAAATATCTGTCTGATAAAATTTAAAACGGTAAACGTTAAAATCAAGGCATGAAATTAAAATATGAAAAACAGTAAATGGTTCATCACACGTTTCACACCATGGAATTTATTCACTTAGAAACAGATGTTTGTGTGTGAAACGTGTGTGTCCGATACGAAGGCGAGTCAATTTAACATCTGCTCTTCGTAACTGTAAAACAGATAATGAAGTGACGGATGAAATAATTGAATGTAATTTACTGACAACCTGCAAATTCCATGATTCCTGCCAAAGAGAATAAATTAATGATTTAACACCCCTTCTCACATCATAGAGCGGAATTGATGGTAAAATTTGACCTGATGCACCTTTTGCAACTGCATCCACACTCTCATTTCCATCAAGACCAACGTGACTTGGTACACAACAAAATAAAATTTGGTAACCCTTGCCAGCAAGGGATTCCAATACTCTGAAAATCTTAGACAAAACAGGATGATTATTAAAACTATTGCCTCTCAAAGCTTCCTTAACAATCATAATGTAAGTGTGTATACAAAATTTATGATAGTCGTCTGTATTCACCTGCTGAAGAGCGTAGTATATAGCTGTTGTTTCAGCAGTGAGGATGGAGCAGGACGAATGTAGGCTGTAACTAAAAGATGTATTATTTATAAAAATGCCACAGCCAACATGTCCTGCTGATTTAGAACCATCTTTGAATACAGGTTTATATGATTGATACTCAGTGATGAGAATAAAATAATTGTTGAAAGACAATAGGACAGTGATGAGAATAAAATAGCTGTTTAAAGACAATAGGAGTTGTGTCAGACTTTGCATATTCAGTAAAGGAATAAATTAAAGCAAGTGTCGGGTTATACCAAGGTAATTTTGTAGTGATGAACTGTTTTGAATTTTGTAGTGATAAGTTTTGTGACACTCATTGTTCCACCACGTTTTGCAACGCCTATGTGAAATAGAAGAACTTTTGGGTATTGGTGCATCAGCTGCATTTATTATTGTTTCAGTGGATTTTTTAAAAGCATCATCAATATTCTTGATCATGACCATTTCATCATTAACGACTACCAAATGTGTAAAAAAAGGCCAATCTGTCCGCCTGTACACGTAAGTAGGTATGCGTTGTCCTACACGCTGTCAATATTCTTCCTACACGCCAATATTCACGGATGGATCGAAAGCCGCAGGTCATGTCGGCTGTGGCGTTTTTATTAACAATACATCTTATAGTTACAGCCTTCATGCATCCTGCTCCATCTTTACGGCTAAAGTGACTGCAATTTATAAAGCACTTCAGCTCGTGGATATTGTAAATTCTAATAAATTTTGCGTGTATACTGACAGCCTGAGTGTATTAGAAGCGTTGGACAATTTAAACATTTACTGCCATCCTTTTGTGTCCAAGATTTTCCAAGCATTGGATTCCCTTGCTGGCAAGGGTTATGAAATAATCTTCTGTTGGATCCCAAGTCACGTAGGTCTTGAGGGAAATGAAAAGGCTGACGCAGCTGCTAAGGC
Source organism: Latrodectus geometricus (assembly GCA_026290005.1). Classification (NCBI taxonomy): domain Eukaryota; kingdom Metazoa; phylum Arthropoda; class Arachnida; order Araneae; family Theridiidae; genus Latrodectus; species Latrodectus geometricus. Next base: position 76,127 of record JAPDSC010058880.1, read on the forward strand.
TGGGTCACCTATAATTCAACCATCTGTCCCTCTTTTAGATGTGAGAAAGGGTGTGAAAAAGTTAGTAAACGGTCTCTTCCAGGAACTTTGGAGCATGCAGGTCACCAACAAATTGTGTACAATATTTCCATATCTCACCACATTATCAGTTTTACCGCTGCGAAGAGCTGACGTTAGATTGACTCGCCTTCGTATCGGACACACACGTTTCACACATAGACATTTGTTTCTTAGCGAATTAAATCCTTGGTGTGAGACGTGTGATGAACCATATTCAGTTAATCATATTTTAATTTCATGCACAGATTTTAACAATGAACGTTTACATTATTTTAAAACCGATTTTATCACTTTATTTGATTTGTTAGGGGAACCCCCCCACAGAAACCTATTTGCCTTTTTAAGGGCAATAGGTTTTTTAAACTTTATTTAATGGTTAACTTTATGCTTTTGCATAAATATATTTACAAATTTATTTTCTTTTATATTAAATGTTAAATAAAAAATGATTTTAATAATACTTTTTACAAACATTTTTTGTTTTTTAAGATTTTAATGTTGTATGGGTAAATAAAAATAAATAAATAAATAAATGCAATATTAAATTTTGTTTTGGCGCAGCTTGTCCAATTTTGGACCTTGCGCCATAAAACCCAACCCAACAACAACAACAACGACAGCGTTGTCCTACACTACTACCTCCAGTCTGGGAGATGACAAGAGGAAAATGAACGCTGTTATGCAGATCATTTCCAACTGTTAAATTTAACAATGGCAAGAGTGATGGAGTACAAATGGTGAGATTGAGAGAATGGAAAGTTCTTGTGGGTATGTGGAAATATGTTTTCTCGTCGGTATTTATCAGACAGAGACAGTTATCAGAAACAAAGTGCTCTATCTGACGACTGCGAGAATTCGTATCACTACTTCCCCACATTATGGCCGTTAAAGTCACCTACTACCAAAAATGGTGTATGCAGCTGATCAACTAATGTATCTAGTTCTTCTTAGCGGATGACATCGTGTGGTGGCAAATATAAACTACAGACTGTAAATAAACAAGTTGTGTGAATTCTCACAGCTACCGCCTGTAGAGTAGTATTTAATGGATGGACAGTGCAGGGAAAGTCATTAGATGTTAATATACAAACACCACCACACACTGCACCATCGTCACCACAGTCTTCTCTAAAGAAGATGAACCCACGCATAGAGAAGTTAATGGGGGACTTCAAGAAAGTTTCCTGAAGTGCTACACATGCGGGGTTATAATCTGTTATTATAGACTTATGTCATCAAGATGGGAACGCAGACAATGGCAGTTCCACGAAACGAAAGAAGTTATTGTTTAATTTGAAGAGCTCCTCTCCCGGAGCTGGAAGGCATGTCATCTGACATCTCCTCGAACGATATATCATCGTCCGAGGGATGAAGAGAAACAGCGTCAGCCTCCAGGGATAGGCTTTACGGGTGGATATAGAGGGTCTAATTGAACCCTCCTTTGAAGATTTTAATTTCAAAGCCTTATATGATTTCGATTTGGATGTTGAAGCTCTTTTGAAATTCAGTGATTTTAATAATTTTAGCTTTTGAGTTTGTTTTGAAACGGGTAATTTAGGAGAGGGAGGTAATATAACTTCAGTTTGTGTGCTAATCATTTTGGTGATCTTTTTTGTAGCGGCTGCGTAGCTTACTCCAACTTTAGGGCAGCGAGAGGTAACTTGTCGTCGAGCCTCAGGGTATAAACACTTCGTCGTGATCTTTAAAGTGGTGATTTCCTTTTGAAGTACCCAAGTAGGACAACATCGAGAATAGAAGGGGTGGTCGCCGTGACAATTCACGCACGCCTCCTTTGCTGTGCAGTTTGAACTATCGTGGCCAACTGCTGTTCAACGAGCGCAGACCAGTTTGCCTCTGCACGCATTTCTCGAGTGTCCGAAACGTTGGCATTGAAAGCATGGCAAGGGATTCGGTATGTAAGGTCGGACGGGCAAATTCATGTATGCAGCTTTTACAGACTGCGGAAGGTCTGGTGTCGCAAAAGTCAAAATGAGATGTTTAGTATAAATAAACTGCCCATCTCTTCTGACTGTGATGCGCTCAACAGCACGGACCTTCTGATTTTGCAAATTCTAGAGAATTTCATCCGTCGGCGTAAACAGCAAATCACTTGCGGAAATAACACCACGTGAAAAGTTTAGACAACCATATGGTGACACCGGTTAGTTTGTTGGTTGGGTTTTGTGGCGCAAGGTCCACAGAGGACAAGCTGCGCCAAAAGTTAAGATTTAAAGAGAATTTATGTTTAGACAAAACCTAAACTCAACATTAAAAAGTTAAAACACAAAAATATTTTATAATCTAAAAATGTATTAGTAAATGACAGAAAAACAAAATTCAACAAATTTAAATAAAATTAAGGAAACCAATTTCCCTTAAAAAGGAAAAAAGGTGGGATGACTCCCCCACTAAATCATACATGTTTAAAAGCTCTGTTCGAAAATATTTAAAACGGTAAAGGTTAAAATTAGGATATGAAATTAAAATATGGGTAAGAGTATACGGTTCATCATACGTTTCACACCATAGATTTAATTCATTTAGAAACAAATGTCTGTGTTTGAAATGTGTGTGTCCGATACGAAGGCGAGTCAAACGAACATCGGCACTTCGTAACGGTAAAACTAATAAAGGGATGACGTATGGAAATATGGCACGTAGTTTGTTAGAGACCTGCATATTCCAGTACTCCTGCCAGAGAGAATTAACAAACCTTTCAACAACCCTTCTCACATCGAGAAGAGGGACAGATGAATGAAGTACAGACGATGCCGCTTTAGCAGCTGCATGTGGCATTTCATTTCCCTCTAAACCTACATGACCTGGGATCCAACAATAAATGATGTCATAACCCTTGCCAGCAAGGGAATCCAATGCTCCGACAATCTTGGACACAACGGGATGACAGTAATTGGAATTTCTCAACGCTTCTAATACACTCAAACTGTCAGTATACACACGGATTTTATAAAACTTCTTTGTATTCACTAGTATATCACTAGATGAAGAGCTTGAAAAATGGCGGTATCTTCAGCTGTAAAGATGAAGCAGGACGAATGAAGGCTGTAACCATAACTGGCATTAGCATAGAATATGCCACAGCCAACATTTCCTGCAGTTTTAGATCCATCTGTGAATACAGGCGTGTATGATGAGTACTGACAGCGATGTGAAAAGAAAAGCTGTTGAAAAACCGTTGAGGTTGTGTCCGATTTTCTAAACTGAGCAAACGGATTAATAATGTTAATCTATGGATAACCCCTCAGGGGGTTTACTTTCTCTAAGTAAACACGGGTGTCACAATCCCGAGGTACCCCAGTGATCTATCCTCTTCTTTCTTTTCTTCTCTCCTCTACTCTTCTGCTTTTCCTTCCTTTCCCCCCTCAATGTGGTTGCCTCTCATGAGGTTGAGGGCTCCCCTTGAGCAGCTGTCGCCGCTCTCTTGCTATTAGCTACTCTTGGGGACTAAATCACCCACGTGTTTGCCGTGCGTGGAGACCCGTGTCCCTGGAAAGGAGGGTCCTGGTAATTGAGGCCCCCAGAGACCAACACATTACTTTGGCCTCTGCTTCAGGTAAACGGGAGGTGTGTTGTGGTCCTCAGCACATCAATCGGCTTTATGGATCAAGCGATCGGTACATCTGCTGGATGACTCGTTAAGGGTGGAGGCCATCTCAGGGATGTACTGTGAGCGTATAGGATCTGGCTAGCACTGGTGCAGCTGGTCTGCACCCCCTTGTTGGACTCGGTGGTGGGTGGTGCGGTCAGGTCCCGAAATTTTAAATAAAATATATGGAGACTAAAAATTATTCTTTTCTCCCTCGGGAGCATCTTTTGGATCATAATAATGTGAAATTTTTTATTATATCAAGAAAAGAGGGAAATTTTGAGAATGTTTCCCCTTTTCTAATTCATAAAGGAATATCGGGTATAGTAGGGGAAGTACGAAATATAAAAAAACTGCGATCGGGTGAACTACTGGTTGAGGTTGCATCAGCAACTCAATCCACTATCATCTCCAACATGAGACTGTTGGCGAATATTGAAGTGACTGTGTCGCCTCATCGGAACTTGAATTTCTGTCAAGGAGTGATCTCAGCAAGGGATTTGTTGAATACGCCTGCGGAAGAGATCCTCGAAAATCTAAAGGATCAGAAGGTCTGCGGCGTTAAGCGCATAACTGTCAGAAGGGATGGAAAGTACATTGATACGAAACATCTCATTCTGACTTATGCCACGCCAGACCTTCCTGAACATGTTAAAGTTGCATATATGCATCTACCCGTCAGGACATATATTCCGAATCCCTTACGTTGTTTCCAGTGCCAACATTTTGGACATTCGAAAAACTCTTGTAGGTCCAAACCTACTTGCGCACGTTGCGCAGTGGTTGGACATGAGAGTACTAATTGTACTGCAAAGGAGGCGTGTGTCAACTGCAAAGGTGACCACCCCTCCTATTCTCGAAATTGTCCAATATGGGTTCTGGAAAAGGAGATCACAACTTTGAAGATAACAAATAAAATATCGTACCCTGAGGCTAGACGTATAGTCACATCTCGTACGCCAAAGTCTGGAGTTAGCTATGCAACCGTGGCTAAAAAGTCACAGTCTGTTGAGATCCAGTGGTACTCAAACAGATTCCAGTACTATTCCCCTCATTAGATTACCTACTACATCAACAGAAAAGCCAAAATCTAAATTATCTCCTATTTCTAAAAAAGCTCCAACTTACAAATCCAAATCTACCAAGGCATACAAACTAAAATCTGCTAAAGAGGGCTCTATAAGACCCTCAATATCCACCCGCAAAGCCTTGTCCCTGGAAGCTGATGCGGTATCTCTACATCCCTCGGATGATGATATGTCGTTCGAGGAATGGATAGATGACTCGCCTTCCAGCTCCAGGAGAGGAGCTTCTAAAACTAAACAATAACTTCCTTTGTTTCGTGGAACTGCCATGGTTTAAGATCACATCTTGATGACATCAAGTCTATTACATCAGCTTATAACCCCGCATGCATTGCACTTCAGGAGACATTCCTGAAGTCTACAAATAACATCAATATGCGTGGGTTTCATTGCTTAAGAAAAGACTGTGGTGACGATGGCGCAGTGTCTGGAGGTGTTTGTATACTAACATCTAATGATTTTCCCAGCACTGTCCATCCATTAAACACTACACTACAGGCTGTAGCTGTGAGAATTCACACATCATGCTTGATTACAGTCTGTAGTTTGTATTTGCCACCACATGATGTCATCCGCCAAGAGGAACTTGATGATTTAGTTGATCAGCTGCCTAGTCCATTTTTGTTACTCGGTGACTTCAATGGCCATAATACTTTGTGGGGAAATGTTGATATAAATTCTCGCGGTCGTCAGATAGAGAAATTTATTTCTGATAATAACCTCTGTCTGATGAATACCGACGAGAATACATACTTTCACATACCCACAAGAACATTTCACTCGCTTGATCTGGCCATTTGTTCTCCTTCACTTCTGCCATTGTTGAATTTAACAGTGGGGAACGATCTCTATAACAGCGATCATTTCCCACTCGTCATCTCCCAGACTGGAGGTAGTAGTGTACAGCAACGTGTACCTACTTACGTGTACAGTCGGGCAGATTGGACGCTGTTTACACATTTGGCAGTTGTTGATTCTACAATGGTCATGATCCAAAATATAAATGAGGCCGTTCAAAAGGTCACTGAGACAATTATATGTGCAGCTGATACTGCAATCCCTAAAAGTTCCTCCAAAACACACAGGCGGTGTAAACCATGGTGGAATAAAGAATGTCAAATAACTTATAAGAGACAAAGGAAGTTATGGGGGTTGTTTAGGAGATACCCCACATCGGAGAATCTTATTGCCTTCAAGAGAGCAAAAGCATTAGCTCGTAGAGCTCGTCGTAGAAGTAAAAAGGAATCCTGGTCCTGCTATGTTTCTTCGATAACATCTTCAACATCCAGTAAGCAGTTGTGGAGAAGAGTAAAAGCAGCCAATGGAATTTACAGGGAATTTCCCATTCCCATTTTAAAAACCAGAGCTGCTATACATTCTTCTCCGAAGGAAATAGCTAACGTCCTTGGTGAAAGTTTTGCTAGTGTCTCAAGCACTGACTCTTACAGTCCTTCGTTTTTAAGGATTAAGAGTCGTGCTGAGCAAAGACCAATTCATTTCAACCATGGACAAGCCTTACCCTACAACTGCGAATTTCGAATGTTAGAATTGAAGAAAGCTTTACAGCAGGCCAATAATACCAGTCCAGGACCTGATGGAATTAGCTATCAAATGCTTCGACATTTAAGTCCAGACTCCCTGTTGAACTTATTACATTTGTTCAATAGGATCTGGACTGAAAATGAATTTCCAACTCTCTGGTGCGAAGCAATAGTAATTCCGGTCCTTAAACCTGGTAAGGATCCTTAAGAACCTTCAAATTACCGACCTATAGCTCTGACGAGTTGCCTTTGTAAGACTCTCGAACGTATGGTCAACGCCCGTCTCGTACATGTCTTAGAAGAAAATAAATGTATACATATAAATCAGAGTGGCTTCCGTAAAGGGAGATCCACTTGGAAACCCAAATTCGCAACGCATTCGTGCGGAGAAACCATCTGGTTTCCATCTTCTTCGACATCGAGAAGGCATACGACCGTACGTGGCGATATGGTCTTCTCCGTAAATTATATGATTTTGGCTTTCGGGGTAGTCTTCCGATATTCCTTCAGAATTTCTTACGCTCCCGAGTTTTTAAAGTTCGTATTGGACACCTTTTGTCCAATACTTTTAATCAAGCCGAGGGTGTTCCCCAAGGCTCAATTTTAAGTGTCACTCTTTTTAATTTGTTCATAAGCACCATTCTGCATAAAATTTCATCTCCTGTTTATGGCACACTTTATGTTGATGACCTGCAAATTTCCTGTCAAGGGTCAAACATGCGATTAATTGAGAGACAGCTACAAACAACTATTAATAAACTAGCTGCATGGTGTGCTGAGAATGGCCATACACTGTCTCCTAGCAAGAGTAAATGTGTCCATTTCTGCAAAAAGACTAGCTTACACCAAGATCCTACAATATACATTAATAGCACACCTATTCCCGTGGTCAGTGAGATAAAATTTCTCGGAGTAATATTCGATCGAAAGTTGACATTTCTTCCGCATGCTTTGCAGCTGCGGAGGAAATGCGAGCGGTCACTTAATATCCTCAAGGTTCTTTCGAACACATCTTGGGGTGCTGATCGCTCATCACTCCTTCGAATCTATCAAGCATTAATTTTATCTCGTATTGACTACGGGTGTGTGGTGTATGGATCGGCTAGATCTTCTGTTTTACGCAGACTGGACACTGTGCATCACTCTGCTTTGAGAATCTGTTCAGGCGCATTCCGCACATCACCCGTCCAGAGTCTTTATGCAATTTGCCAACAACTGCCTTTAGACCTGAGACGAATGCAGCAGTCTCTCAATTATTACTCTAAAATTATGTCTGACCCTCAACATCCATTGCATTCATTTGCTTCTGTTCCTGGTTTAAGTAGACTATATGATACTAGACCCTTTAGCATTCCACCCTTCCTCACTCGTACAAAATCTTATTTACTTTTGTCAGACCTATGTGATGTC
>JAPDSC010058882.1:0-23031 GCA_026290005.1 Latrodectus geometricus
TAGAAAAAAAGACAATATATTTTAAAATATATTGTCTTTTTTTCTAGTTTTAATTTTTTTATTCAAAATTTTTCGAAAGAGTAATCCTTCTTAAATTGATCAATTAAAGTTTTTATGACATTTTTAATATACTTGTAAAATAACTTTAAATGAAATTATATTTTATTCAAATTAAGTTTATAAAATCTCTAAATAAAGTAATTATATAGGTTATGAATTTCTCATTTAAACTTGATTTCATTACAAAAAGTACATGAAGTTATAAATTTGACGTTTCTCCAAACATATTAATATCCGCAATAATTTATTTTAATTCTAAAAAAATAAAACACATAAATAATTATACATTAAACCTCAGTAAATTTTTAAAATCTTAACATATTCAATATTAAATCCAATAAAATAACCATAACTTTTAAAACAAAAAATAACTAAAAATTCTTTTGGTAATAAGAGGAAACAAATAGAGAAGTTTAAGAAGCCAGTGTCAAAACTTATCTCATAAAAATCTAGATTAGTATAAACCTTGTGGATAACTGGAAAACATATTTTTGAAATTCGGGAAATTTTACCTCTTTCAAAGTAATAAACTTGTTTGGTGGTAGAAAAATTTCTGCTTTATTTTTTTACATTTACGAAATAAATACGTTTACTTCCTTTATTTTTTTGTAAGAAACACTTTTAAGAAATACATAGTTTGAATTCGTTACTTTTATAAGAACAATAAAATAAGAAAGAGAAATAATATAAGTCTTGTTTTAAATAAATGTTATTTAACAATATTTTGTATAAAAATATGTTTACTATTCATTGCACACAAACAGATATATATATATATATATATATATATATATATATATATATATATATAATAATAATATAATTTAATTATATAATAATATAATCTAATAATATTTTTCACCACTTTGAAATCAATCATGAAGACGTTGAACGGATTGACGACATATTTCACAACTATTTTATTTAAAAGATTTTTTCAGTAAAGATATGCTTTAATTAATCGTTGTTTGCAATACTTCTCTAGCAAACGTCATCATTTAAGTAACATCGAAAATATGTCTAATGGAGAGAGTTTGGAGACCAGAAACTTAGTGAAATTAAGCACTGCCATCAAAGAATTAAGCATGTATTTCAGCTTTTGGATATAATGTACATAAACTGAACATGTCTTTCAGAAACTAGATAGTAGTTCTGTATCTCCAGAGACTACCCTAAAAGTTTTAATTATAAATTTGATGATTTGAATAAACGATTAAGTAGTATTTTCCATTGAAATCAAACAATAATTCATGATCATAATTTTTATTGTTGCTATTCTTTATTTTATGAAATGAGTTTTTTGAAAAAAAAAATCAAAAACATAGAAAGATGTAGTCGAAATACTGAAATCATTTGTGCATTTTCAGATAAAAATTACTTATTAGAAATGCGCAAATTCATATGTTTATGTAATCAGTTTTCTCATTAAGAAAGTAAAAAGAAGGATTCCCTGGCATTATAAACATATTCAATAAGCAATAATGTATGTCTAGAGAAAGAGAGAAATTCTAGCTGTATGTAAATATTATAGATGCGTATAACTGAAAAGATTCCCATTTAAACTGATCTGATCTCTCTCTCTATATATATATATGTATATTAATATATATATATATATATATTGCTATTGGGAGTAGTAACAGATTTTGCGTTATTGTCCTTTTTGTGATTATTTTTTTATTTATGATACCCATCGTAAATGCAAAGCAAATTTGGAGTTCCAGAACTCCAGATTTGCTTAGATATTTAAACATTTTCTCAGCATGCAATACATCTTACAATTTTTAAACGTAATTAAAGAATCCAAATCTAATAAATAATCAAAGAAATCAATGTGTAAAAATCTCATAATATAAATTTATAAAATCCGTTGAATATTAAGTAGTAAAAAATATCAATTCCTTTAGTATCTGATTGTAAAATACCTTTTCTTTAAAAAAACAATCTTATTTAATTTATACTCATGACTATCAAATTGAAATGCATAATTTGTTTCTTCTTAGATAAATATATAATATTTAATTACATTAATTTGAATTTGCATTAAAATACAAAATCTATTATTTTTTACGATCATTATTTTTTAATCTCATTTGTCATGAGTAGGATTTTGCAATTAAATTTAGTGAGAAAAATGTATGTATGTAGTTTTTGATTGTTAACAAATATAAATTTTGTTCTAAACTTACTGCAATAAATTTTATTGTATTCCTGTTATAAATGCTTAAAAACTAATTAATTGAACTTTGTTTACTTAGAACTTTTTACTGTGAATTTTATAAGCAAATTTCAGTAATGACAAAGAAAACTATACTAATTTGTGATTGATAGTGAAGGTTAGATGAAATTATGCAAAGTTCAAGCTATTAAATCTGCCAAAAATCAATAAATTTCCCAGTGACAATTAAAAATATTCAAACATATAGCTAATAGGGAAGTTTTTAACTGAAATTATGTATATTAAGACTTAATCAAAGTGACACAAAATGAAATAAGTGACACTTATACAATAGGATAGAGATGTTATGATGTGGAAATGAAGATGCAGCAAATTTTCAATGTTTCCAGATACGATAGGCAGCAAATTTTACAATATTTGCAAATTAAGAAAATATACTGCAATTTTCTCACGTACAAACTATATTTAGACGTTCTTTCCTGGTGATGTGTGTTATTATGGCCATCTGAACCTTCGTATTTTCAATAGATGTTGAGTTACAGCTTTCCGGGATTTGAGTTCTTCATATTACCAGTGTTCATGTCGATCAAAAACCCATGACTGACTGCAGAGAATGGTTTTTGATACTTTAAGGAAGATTTTACCATACCATATAAGATCTCAGTGAGCCAAAAATAAAAAGAGAGTTATCTGCATGCTTTTTTAAAAAAAAAATCCATGCAGCGAATTCACAACATTTGAATCAAGAAATAAGGACTTTCTAAAACAACAGATGTATACGAGTATAATTTCATGAAATATACTGCAGTATAGAGGGTTCATATGACTCTAACACAAAAAGTATAGTTTGAGTGATGTGATGAAAAGTTTAACCTGACATCCGGAAAAAAAATAACATTACCTTTTAGGAAACATCTTAGTTGATGACATTCAAAAGGATAGTTGCATCAATATTTGGTGCTATCATGGAAGACCGATCTTGTCAAAATTGATTTAATAACGTCATAATGAAACTGGTAATCGATAAAAAAACTTTTAGGTCATATCTTGTTAGTAATAATGGTGCAAATGCACAATGACTGTTACATCTCTGTTTTATTAAAGTCTATGGTAGTAGCTCTATTTCGAATTTTTTCAAACGCAAGGTTTCTGCATCATAATGCGAGATCGGATACTCATGTCTCTGCGGCATTTCCTTCACAAGAAAATATTTTGCTCCTGTACAGACTTGCACCTTCTCCCTACTTCATTTTAATAAAAAATAACTGATCAAATATTTCAACCATGCTAGTTGTAACCATAAGCTAGTCCCAATGATCACTGAATTGTAACATTCTGTATATGATGTATGGACAACTTTATATGTACTTGCATCTAATATTTTCATGACTGAGTGTTCTCAAACATATAATTCATATTATTTCTACCAGAAGTGGCTGATCTAAGTTATGAATCTCTAAAGATCTATGCATCCAAATTTCTGGGAAATTAATTCTCTTTCTATTTAAAAAATGCAATTTTCCAAAAGTTCATCAATCAGTTAATTTTACAAAAATCAGTTTGTTGCAGTATTTATTTCTGGTGTTAGAACATTAAAGGTAATATTGTATTGTTGCAACATTAAAGAACATCGTATTTCCTGGTACGGAAATTTGTAATTTTGTATTTAAGAATTTTGTAAATATAATATACATACCTAAAACTTTTGTATACAATCAATAAGATAAGCTGTAAAATGTATTTCTTAATCCCATTTTTTAAAAGAAAATCTATGTAATTTATTTCAAAGTAAACACATTGCCATGATTCTTCCATGCTATTTTCTTTAAAATTTTTAATACTGATTTTATAACTGCTTTTCTTGCATGTCTTTAAAATATGACTAATTTCCATTATTACTTAAAAAAATCAAATACTGTGATATTCATATAATATTTCTTCTTAGATCAGAACTAAAATTCATATTATAAATTTTAATTTAAATATAGTTATGCTATCTTATAGTTATTCTTTAGAGTAATGCATATACATAAATTTGTTATTGTATATTAGAAATATTTATTTAAGCAATGAATATGTAGGAAATTTACGGATATTTGGATAAAAAAAAAATAGACAAACATTTTTCTGTAACACAAACTTAAGTACTATGCTAATGTTAGGAATTTTTCAATAATAGAAATTTACGATAATATTTATAAAAATTAGACTGAAAAAAATGCTGCATTAAATAGTGAATTTTAATATATTCAATAAGGAATATTATTATTATTGAATAACATATGTGTTATCTTGTTTCTTTAAATTTTTCATTAAAATTACTTTTAAAGTAACAAAATGAATGTGATCATAGATATAAATATTAAATTGTATTTTTATGAAAAACTTTACTTATTACCCAGAATATATTTATATGACAAAACTGTCTTCAAGTATTTTTTAGATAATTCCTTCTAAAACTAAGATAAATATTTGAAAACATTTAGAATGTTATTTAAATTTTGCAAGTTATGTAGGATTAATTTTGATTTCTTAAAGTAGATTAAATTTTCTTGTCAAAGTTCCCTCTAATCCTTTTCTTGTTTATATCCCAAAATCCAAATCCCTAACAAATATTATAAATAGTCTTGCATGAAAATTACATTGTGCTCTGGAAAGTAAAATAAATGCCTTCAAAAGTCTGCAAGGATGTATAAACCTGCCTAAAACACAAATAGATATTTCATTCAATTTTTCCTTGCAATTCTAGAGAGATGTTCTTTTTTTAAGATTTGTCACAAAACAGAATCCTTTGTGGTTGCAATCCGAGATTTTTTACCCAAAGGATTTACAAAACAAGCTTATTCAGGTATGTTTTACTGTGTTCTGTGATTTTTTCAAGTAATATTTTGGTCTGCAGTTTATAATAAAGAATGCATATTAATGATTAAAATATTTTACTAATATATATTTGCATTTTATCATGCAATAAAAAGAATAAATATAAAGCTTAAATTCCCCAAGTTCCAAAATTTATACAATAATTTAGAAATAATTTACTTTTATAATTCTTCTCATAATTGTGTATATCTTCGTTATACATTCGTCAACATCTGTGATTTTAAAATATTACGAAACCAATAGTTGAAATCAATGTCATATATTCACAGTAACATTTTTTATACATATTAAATTAATTTTAAATCACACAAAAATAGCAAATCAATATAAATATTATATTTTTTTGCAAACTATACTTTCATATACAATTATTTCTGCATTTTTGCAGACGATTAATAAAGGGGAAACTTTATTTTTTAATATACATTTCAGTATACCTAAAAATTATTTACATTATATTTAGGATAGTTTTATTAATCTAAGGACACTTGTTTACTATGTAAAATAATCCAATGGAGACTAAGACTAAAATAAAAATCAATTCACTACAAACGACAACCCTTTTCAGTTTACAACTATAACAATAAATATTCATTTGCTATATCAGAATTATGCTAAATATATATTTTCCAAATAAATATACTAAATTTAAAACACAAATTTTGAATTTAAAAATAATTACGACACATTTATGTACTAAAGTTCTCTATGTATTTGATATTTTTGTCACTGAAGCATTAGAATGCATATAGATTAACATTTCCACTTAAAAATACGAAATTATCATACGTTACTATTCCACATATGGATCAAGTTAATGGCATCGCAACTTTACGATAGTGTATTAAAATTGATAAACTGGAGATAAACAATTTTAAATATAATATAAAAAATTGTTTATAATTGCAAATTTTATTCTAATCTTATCAGAGTTTATTGATATCTACGAATTATTTAAATTTCAAATCAAGATACTACTTTTTGCTAAGAGTTTCATAAGAAACAAAACTCATTTTGGAAAATAATTGTTTCCCGATAAAATTTATAAATCTAACTTTTCTTACATACATAAAAATAATATTTCAATGCTACTTATATTTGTTGTCAATTCTCAAAATATAATTTCTTTTTCATAATTTTTACAGTTTACACATTTTTCGAATTTTTGAAACAGTTACATATAAGAAGGAGCTTGGAAGAAAACAATCCACTTGAAGGAATCAATTTTCAGTGTTCAAGATTTTTGTTGCACTGACATCAAAAACTATTTGTTTGTTTCAAAATTCAACTCTTTTATCTTTTTTTTATGAAAGAATGGATACTTCGTTATGGAATATACATTTTTATTTTGACGCAAAGATTTTGTTCTGTTTCCTAAAAATTCATGTAAGGAATATTTCATTCCCAATAGTTCCTTCTGTATGGTTTCTTTTGTATCCAAATGATTTTCCTTTCGTTACCACAAAAGTTATTGCTTTTTTTTGTTGATATATATCTATTCAATTAATACTAATATTTGTCTTTGTAGTTCTTTGTCTTTCAACTAGATTAGTCAATATGGTATTTCAAGCCAGTATTATTTTTCATAATAATCTATACATGATTTTTTCATTTTAAACAGGAAATTGTTTATAACGTTTAAATAATATAAAATTATAATTAGTTATTTAAACTATTCAGAACATAATTAAAATACGATTAAACATATTTATTAGAAGTATTTTAGAGTTATGATTTCTGCTCTGAAACTTACATCAATAAGTACTTTCATTCTGAGTTTAATGTGAAAGTTTATGGAAAATAATAATTTATTTTTTGCATAACAACAACAGCACAATAACTTTAAATAAATATTAAAATTATTGAAATCGTATTTCTATATTATAAAATATTTAGGTCACATACTTGACGTTTTACTTTTGAAACGTTTTATAAGTATACTAATATGTTTATACTTGCATCTTTGAGTTAATACAATATGATATTTAGAAATTACATAGTTGTATAAAAATTAAATATTAAGCAGATTTCGCACTAAAATATTACATAAAGCGAGAAATTATTTATATTTTACTACTTAACGTATTACGAGACAAATTTTTATGGTATAAACTTTATGAGAAATTATATAATAAGTATGTAAATATACCTGAGAATTATAATTAGTTCGTTAAGTAAGGAAACTAAAAGACAAGATTTATGTAAATGCTTTTTTTGTATTTAATGGAAATATTTTTATTCATTTCAGTATATACCATTGAACTGAATACAAATATCATGCTTAGAATTGTGTTATTGTTTTTAAACATTTTGAGATTACCTGTTTTGTAAATAAAAATTCTTAAATATGCAAATGAGTAAATTGAAAATTTCGCTATTCTTTGGAGTGTGTATACATTCATCCTATTAGTTTAAATCATGAATCATAATCTGTTAAATTTATTAGTTTAAAAAGCACTTACAGGAATCATCATGAAAAAATTTTGGAGAATCAAGTTTTTTAAACTTATAATGGAAGTTGTTGCTTTAATGTAAAAAATTACATTTATCTTCGATACTTACCAGTTTATTTATTATATATTATAAGTATACTTACCAGTATATTTATTATTCCGTTACTTACCAGTTTTACAATTATAGCATATCATCTGCGTATGGAATTAACAGAAATTCAAAGATTTATTTTGATAGACAATGCCAAAAATTTCTGTCTTTGATGAAACCTTTTATATTGTTGATTTTTTCTGATTAGATGCAAAACGATTTTCATGAGATTGTACTAAATGATTAACACAACCATCACAGAACTATAATTTTTCTTAGCTCTAAATCAATTTTCCATTAATCTTTATGAATGAAAAGATGCCATCATGATGGTCAGTTCTCCAGTTATTTTTGAATCAGTGTCATTCTCAACTGCTAAAAACTGGTACCGAGTATCTGTCATGTTTTCTTTCGAATGATAAATTTAATAATGGTCACCACTTCACAATGAATAACGTTGGAAATATAACGAGGAAAATGTCATGATACAGAAAACATTTTTTAAGAATAGAACAATTTGAGAGTCTTCAATTGGTCAAAAACCTTGAAATCTTTATAATTTTCATCACAACAGAACCGTATTGCTCAAAGCAAAATAATATGCAACATATTGATTGCATTTATCATTAGAGGATTAAAATCAATAAAATTTAGAAAAATATATTATCTCTAATTTTTTTTTTCATTCTAGATTTAGTATTTTTATAAATTAATCGTTTTGACATTCGTAATTAGTTGCTCAACACGTTGAATGATTAAATATGCATTGATTTATGTAGTGAAAAAAGGTTTTTAGATAAAACACTAAGATAGAAAAACGTATAATTTTAAATTGCTAATGGTTTTGTCAAACTGTTATAAATTTCAAGCTTTTAAAATTGCTTCATCTAAACATATACGAGGGTTACTCTGAAATTTTTGAGATATTCGTAGACGAGAATTTACAATATAAAAATGACGGTTTGATTTAAAAATACTAAGTATTTTAACACAGAAGACGGTTTTTTACTGACTTACTTCAACTTGTTTAGCGTAGAATAAATTTTAAACAGAAGAGAAAATAGAGTTGACGCGAGAACAGTATCGCGCTATGATTTTCTACGATTTTAAAGCAGGATTAATTCAAGAAGAATGCGTTCAACGGTTGCAATTAGCATTTGGTGATGAATCTCCAGCTCGTGCTACTGTATTCAGATGGTTCAGAGAATTTAGAAAAGGTCGCAATTTTCTTCAGGATGAAGAACACACAGGAAGGCCGCTGTCGCCAGTAATCCCGGATAATGTGTCTGCCATGCGAAAAATGTTAATGGATGATAACCACTGTACCTATCAAATGATATAGTAGGAACTTAACATTGGATCCGCAGTCATACACAAAATTATTCATGAAGAATTACATATGAAGAAAGTAGTTTGTCGTTGGGTTCCCCTTAATCTACTTGAGCACCAAAAAGAGGAGCGTGTCAGAATCAGTAAAGAAACTCTAAAATTGCTAAATGATGGTGGCCACCGCATCATTTCTAAAATTGTAACAGGTGATGAAACGTATATACCGTTTTTTGATGTTCCAACACGTCAAGAAAGCAAAGTATGGGTCTTTGAAGATGATCCCATGCCGCCAATGTTGAAAAAACAACGTGCACAGAAAAAAGTGATGTATGCTATTTTCTTCAGAAGTACGGGATTGGTCAAAGTAATCAAGTTGGAAGGATAGATGACAGTAGCAGCAAACTGGTATACCACTAAATGTCTTCCAGAAATTCTACAAGAACTGAATGTTAGGGGACAAATGCTTCACCATGACAATGCATCTTCACATACAGCCGGATTAACAGTTGAGTTTCTTAAACAAAAACAAATTAAAGTGAACGAGCATCACCGTATTCACCTAATCTAGCTATGTGCGACTTTTGGTTATTCTTTAATCTAAAAAAAGAACTTACGTGGACGTCATTTTCATTCAGAAGAAGATATTGATGTGGCTATAAATGGATTTTTTCATCTATTCCAAGAAATGAATGGCTTGAGGCATTTAATATGTGGAAAATTCGTTAACAAAAGTGCATTGATGCTGGAGGAGACTACTTTGAACACACCTAAAAGTTTGTAAGTATAACTATAAAAATCTAGTTGTATCTCAAAAATTTCATAGTGACCCTCGTATTTATCAAACAAAAAGTATTTAAAAAACTGTTCAAAAATTGTTGCGTGCTTAAATATTATTGGAAATTTATCCGGCAAAATTTTAAATGCTTTCACTAAGATCTCAATTGAAATACTTCATGTATTTAAACATAGCTTCAAGGACATTATTAACAATTATTGCAAGGAGATTAGAATCTATGGACTAAATTTAAAGCATATTAAATAAAATCAACTTCAATCTTTTTCAGCAGAATTTCTATTCCTAAAGCAACATTAAAAAAATGTAAAATTTATGACATCCTCAAAAGTTTTCTCAACAAAAGCAAATGAAGAATTTTTTTTCATCTTTTTCACAGTCTCTACTCTGTATACATACATTTTTATTTTGAACAAAAAAGAAATATTTAGTTAGCAATGATTTGGTGTACATTTTAAAAGGCACCACAAAGTTATTTTTTTTAATTTCAACTTTAAATAAATGTCAAAGTTGTATTGGAATCTGAAACATATTTTTCCAACTTTTTCGCATTTTTAACAAATCATTTTCATTCTCCACACGTGTACTGCGCAATATATTCTCCTAGCTTATGATAGGATGACTAAACTTAACAAACAGTTGCCAGAAGTTTTACATATATTGAAATAATTTATATAATTTCTACACACAAATAAAGTCTATACTGTCTTTATAAAGACAGTTTTATTACAACACGTTGAAATTTACTAAAGTTATTTTAATAACAGTGTATTTAATATAAAACTGGAAAATCATGATGAAATATTTCATTCCTGTATTACATACATCTATTACTATCTTACAAGTGCTATTATTACATGTATTTCTTGTACAATGTTACAGATATATTTCTATTATTTACTATTATACTCCACAGAAAAATACCACATTGTGTAACAATTATGAATTTGATTTTTTAAGTAAAGATTAGTTTTTAAATATCGTATAAGTCAATTGCAGGGAAGGTTCAATCTTTTGTTTCTGCATAGAAATATGAAGTAACTCAAAATTTCTAAATGTTATTATTTAATAATAAACTGTCTATTTATATAATTATGGAATAAAATAAGCTTAAAAAATACTAAATATTTTGCAGGTTTTGTAACATAATACAACGAATCTGTAGAAAGAAGTTTTGACAAAATATCCTTATCCTAAACAGTCATAAAATGTATACGTATTAACACCTAAATTATTCAAAACCATAAGTTAATTTAAACTTAAACCATAAGTTTTTTATCAATTGCGTTTTTTACAAATTGTTAATTGCGTATTTGATAAAATCACGCAAGGCAAGCATTTATAATTAACTTGTATCCAGTTAATAAAATAGTTTATTATTTTGTTGATTATACTTAATGATTCAACTTTATTTAATGATTAAAATATTGATAATATACGAATATATTTCTAAATTTCTAATGCAGGTTTTACTTATGCAATTTATAAATCTTTTATCATCGTGTTATATAATATTTTTATCAATAAGGTATATTTATTAAAACTCATAAGTTCTTTTTTATCACATGATGGTTATATATTTATATTGCAGTTTTTATTTATTAGTTTAAAGTATTTTCTGGTTATTTTCATAAATAAAAAGATACATTTATCTTAAAATATAAGTACACACAAATGATTAATAAATTTCAAATAGAAAAGCCATTTTAAAAATTTATCTTTTAAAATTTTCGATTGAAATACATGTTTGTCTGAAAGAAATATTTATTTATACAAAAGGAAAATACAATATTTCCTTTAAAATGAGCCATTAATATTTTTAGATTCAATTTTAAAATTTATTGTCAAATAAATATTTTGATGGCAGAATAGTGCAGCTATCGTTATGAAATATTACATTTTTTATTATATTATTTTTTATGTCTAAATTTAAAAGAAATTTAAATATTTCTTAATAATTTTTAAATAATAATACGGTTTAAAAATATAAAATGTTTAATTTAATAATTACGAAACACTTTAGAAACAAGGAATTATTGAAGAACTTAAGAAATTGTTCCTGGTATGGTTTATTATATAAAGAGTGTAGTAAACCATACCTTGAAAACATTTCTTGTACTTCATAATACTTCCTAGTTTTCTAAAGTATTTCATTATTAACAAAGTTATTAAAAATAAAAATTTAATTAAATATATTTAAATTAAGTTAACTTTAGTTATATATATTTTCACATTGATAAAAAATTTGTAATTCCATTAATACCAATAATCCCTTATTAGAAATATCACAAAGGAATTTGATACGAAATGAAAGTTAAGTAATAAAAAAGTTTGAAAATTAAGAAAGATCTTATTGCCTTAGAAAGAATCTTGAAACTCACTAAAAAGCAAAATCAATTCAGTGCACAGGAAACCTAAAAATCAAGATTAAATTTCGAATGAGATAATAAACTTTTACTGCCAACCACCTAAAAATTGCATAATATTGGCGCCTTATGGACTTCTTTTTTCAGTTGCTCCGATGGATTGTCGCCACTTCTCTGAATTCTCATAAGCTGCTAATAGGCATTAAAATATTCATACAAAACTGTAAAAAAATTTATTTTTACACAATTTCACCAGTGCCTTAAAATGTTTTAACTGGTATGGCGAGGATTAAGCGTAATACACAGTTTGAAACTTATTTACAGTAAAATGTTCGCAATTTTTTTAATGCTTTTGTTATAAATTTTAACAATATAAAGTCAAACTTATATTAAATAAATAATTTGTTGCAAAATACTTGCTTAAACGTGAATTTTATACTTTTCAATAATATTTACCAAAATAAAACAATGGTCGTCACTTTTAAATTTTTATTTAATATGAGGTCGAGTGATACTGGATGCATGATGATTATAATTGGTTCTTCTATATTTTGATAAATCACATTCACAAAATATTTAAGTATTACATAAAAATAATAAATTTCTCATAACATGAAAAATATAAAATATAAAATTTTATGTGGCACATAGTGATAATATCAAGTTCCTTACACATCAAATGCTTGGTAAGTTCTCATCTTGTTATGCAACAAGCAATTAAACTATTAATAGCTCCACTTATATCTCAGTAGATTATTTTACTTTTCTTAATATTATGAATGAGCAAACAAAAATATATTTTCTTGTATAACTTGTATTCTTTTCATTGAATAAATTTTGAATTAAAAATCTAAAGTTTCAAGAAAACTTTTTTTTTTATTTCTAATGGCGGGCACCCTTGAGTAAGTAAGTACATTAGTCCATTTGCCACAACAAGGCCGGAAACAACTACACATTTTATCGTTACCCGGTGGGCACCTGTGAACCAAGTCACGGAGGTACGAGTACCATTGCCCACGCCACACCATCACACCACAGACCCGTTTATAGGGTGGGCCACATTCATCCATCATCTAGAGAAAGGACAAGAAACACAGAAAGAGAGAGAAAGTACATCCATGCCCGAGCCGGGATTTGAAACCAGGTCCTCCCCATCCGTAGTCAGTTACGCTAACCACTAGACATGTTGGGAGGCTAAGTTTTAAGAAAACTTGTATTACGATTTTAAGTTTGGTTAATAAGTAATGTTCATTTGCTAGAAAAAACAAGCCAAACAATATTTGTTAACATGTAATTTCGGAAAGAAATACACATATGGTGATCACACATTTTTATAACGATGTTCCATAGATATATAATTAAATAAATGCATTTGCTTTAGTTTCTAATATGATCAAAAGAAAAAGGACTAGTATGTTCAATATAGCCCTTTTTCTCTGAACCATGAATCTGGAATATCATATCTTGATCTACAAGAAACAAGTGCTTTCCTTAAAACACCAAGGCTCATATTATTCCACTCCTCTTTCACAATCTTCCAAAGTCTATTCAATATTTTCTGATGTTACTCTTAAAGAACTTAATTTAAAGTCCTAATATGTAGTAATCCATTGGTGAAACTTTATGTGATTTGACTGGCATGCAATTAAAGGGAATTACTTTAATTCCAGTTTTATTTTTTTTTCAAAAAATAGAGTAGTAGTTTTCTTTCTCGGTTCGCAAGTATGGCTGTGTATGTAAGTATGCTTTATTTAAGTTTGAGTTTGAGAGCCTTATCCTGTTGGACCTTCAATCAATGAAGTTTGTTTGGATAAAAGAAAGGAATTTCTACTTTGAAAATAAGTGTTAAAACATACTTCTGAGAGTAATCCGAATTAATTTGGACAGTTTTTCTACTTTTCGTATCATAAGTTTTTATAAGAAAATCTAGTAATAGCCTTTAAACTTTCCTTTTTTTATTAAAAGCTTGTTAAATATATATATATATATATATATATATATATATATAAATTGCAGTGAGATAAATAAATCTAAGCTTCGTAAAATGTAACTGCATATTTCCTTTTTTTATTCGCCAATTAATTTTCATTGAACAATTTGCATATATTCTTACCCTGAGAAAAATGTTTCGGTGTTAGACGATGAACAACATGAATTTTTCCTTTGATTAACTTTGGATAGAATTTAATAACTTTGTTATAGTTCCAACACAGATATTTATTGCAATATTTATTTTGCATAGCAGGTTTTTTCTTTTAAAACATGAAATGTGAGATTACATTTAATAAGTACCTTTTTTAGGTATACAATTTTTGCTATTTTCACAATCAAATGTAAAACGTGACGTTTTTTTCATTTCCTATTAGTTTTGCTAGTTATTTTACATGTAGAATTAATAAAACTATAACTTAACATATTTTATTTAATAACTGAATAATAGTATTTATCTTGGAATAGTTCAAAAATATAACCTTCGATCTATAATCATTTTTCAGTGACATTTTAAAGCAAAGAATATTTTTAATGCAGCAAATGATAATTAAACCCTATAACTATATTTGATGTTAATTACATTTTTATCTTTAAAATAATACTTAATTTCATAGATAAAATTAAAAACGTTACAAAAATGAGTGAACACATTGTATTTTGTTTAAAATGTTAATATTTCAGGCTAAGTATAAGAATTTAAGATTACCTATAAATGCTTAAAAAGAATGTTGCATATGTTGACTTAAGTATTATTATGAGTGCTATTATTTTTATGTTTTTTCAGTTCATTAAATTGTGATATTGTTTCAATGTTGGTATTCTTTGGAACACCTGTTAATGGCTCTATGTTTGTATTTACCAGAACGGAAAATTGAAGCGTTTTTTAAATGGAAAGATAAAAGTATTATTACGATAAAGACGGAACTGCAAACACTAGTAAAAAGAAAAAAGTGTTCTGCAAATTTGCAACTAAAATTCAAATAGAAAGCTTATTACTAGGTTAATATTGAATGATTGGTAAAATGCTATATAAATAATTAGTGCGTATAGTTTTTTTATAACATGTAGGTATCAAAATAAAAAATAATTTTTACATTAAATTTTGTTAAGCATCTATGGCAGCAGGTTCAAAAAATGGAGTCACTGTTTTTTTATCCAGCGCGAGAGTATCGTGATTTGTAAGTAACTAATAATGGATAGAGATGTTCCTTTTAAGAAGAATTGGATGTATCACATAGATAAAATTCTCGTGCACAAATTTTTAATGAATATCTTCCATGTATTCTTATTGATGTTTATATGGTGATGTACTTGTAACTCTCCATAATAAGCATTTAATTGAGTCCTTTCATTAAGAGAAATATTTAAGTTTTCCACGAGTTAATAGTTTGCCAAAATCAGCAAAATATTATTTTTAGTATTTAAAAGTCATCATAGAAATGAGATATTGATAACAGTAATCTTATTTTAAGAAAAAAGAACTTGGAATTATTATTGTACGAGCTTAAAACCAACTTTAACTTCTTATATTCACTGTAATAACGGACTCTTTAAATTGGTTATCTGCAATGTAAAAATATGTGCAAGAAATGAGATAAATAAACTAAAGTCACTGATTAAGGATTATACCAATTATTATGTAACTGTTAAATGTTTTATGCACGCAATTACTTGTGATTTAGGGATTGTTAATAAATAAAGAATACAAAATCTAAAACAAATAACGCTCAGTTCATTTTGTAAGAGATACTGTATATAAAAACTTGAAGCAAGTACGTGCAAAGTATTTATTTGAACATTCCAACATAATTTTGGAAATGTAATACCGCAGTATTGGCATTACCCTTAGCAAAGCATCTCTATTGAATTTACCTTTGAACAATGTAAATCAATTTAAAAACGCTTAAAATGATTCGTATAAAACAGCGTAAATTTTTATAGAACAGCTTTATTTCTTTTTGATAATACCAAACTTGAGAGATTACCAAACGATAAATCAAAAATCTATACATAAAAGAATAATAATAGTCATTTTAATTATAACGCGTCATCAGGTTAGATTTCTCCATATCCAGAAAATAGAAGACAGAGGAAGAAGGGAATAATTTAACTCGCATTGGGGTAAATGATAGCTATATCTCATAAGTCTTATATATTTCGTTATCTTTACTTGAAATCTCTGCCAAAATGATAAATTGTTTTTCAAATTTAAATATATACTCTCTTCTATATTCTAATATTTAATACAAGTTAGACTGAAGATATTTTTTGGAATATAACTAAGAATCATGTATAACTATGTTATTTAATTACACTATATTTAGTTTCAATGGATCTATTAATAAATAACCTTGTCGATATAGAATGGAAATTGACCATTGCATAAATTTAATATTATCTAATATAATACTTACAGAAAGGGTAGAATACAAAAGGTTTCAAGACAATTATATACATTAAAAAACTGCCCATATTGTTTTTTAACAAAATTTTATGAATAACAAGTGTTGTTAATATAGAATGAAACACCTATTCTTTGCAAATAAAAGCAACGACATCTAAGCCAAAATATTTATTAGCTTTCACATTACTTAAAATAGGAGCTAAGCAAATAGATTCAAGAATTAAAGGATAAATGAGTAGTAAAGAACTTAATTCTGAAAAGATTGATCATTTAGTCTTAATACTTATTTTTCAAAGCTTAGTGAAAAAGGTATAGCATATTCATCATAAATTCCAAATATATTGAATTTAATCAGCAATTTAATGAAAGTAACCAAGTAATCTAAAATGATTCATAAAATTTTTAAAAATTATATAATATTATTATTGAAATTATTAAAAATAAATTATGCATAAAAAGTTATTGAAATTATTTTGATACATTCTAAAAAAGATTTCAAATGGAGTTCTTACTAGCTAATATTTAAATTAATTAAATATCTCATATTTTTTTTATCTTGCTGGTAAACCTTTAAACTTGAAATGTTCTTGAAAATAATATATCAAATGTTTCAAATTTTCTTAAATAACAAAATATAGTTTTAGATTTATGTCCTAGAATAGGTAATATATTACAGAGACTGTGATATATATACAAGGAAAAAGGAGGTTGTACAAATCCCAAGATAATCAAATAGATGTTCAAGACGAGAGAATTTTGAAAGAATTTAATTTTGATAAAATAGAAATGTCTATTTAATTGAAATTCAAATTTCATTCTGAAAGAATGAAATAATGTTATAATCAAAAATGAGGTTCCTCATTTTGACAACTTCTAAACCAATAATTGTCTAAAGTTGATATAATATCCACCTTATATGTTCGCCTTCCATTAGGAATTTTCTTAGTGTACCTTATTGATATGTTTCTAGAGAAAAATTCAAGAGAATTCATAAGCAACAACAACAATGAGCAATCAATTAACATAACTGCAACAGTCATCTTCCTTTGTTCTGTAGTGGCAACGATTGAACATAGAATATACCTCTCATAGAACTCCGTTTTCCATTGGGCAACAGGGTGAAAAAGTAAAAATTTGCACTTCCAAATTTTATTTAAATGAATTTAAGTTAGAGTTTTTCAAGTTAAGCAAACTGTTAGAAGAATAAAATTTTTAAACCCATTAATATATTAAAATATTACACAATCCAGTCTTATTAGTGAGATCACCACATTCTTTCGAAGTGGACATTAAATAACTAATCATAGAAGATAGGTGGCAGCAGTGCAGTTGTGCTTATATAAAGGGTCTGTGAGTGTTTCTGAAGACATCGCAATCGCTTGTGTAAATCAAAGGCATGGGATATATCCTACTTTGAAAAAGACATGATAATTGATTTTTGTGTCAAAGGTAGAAACATTTCCGAAACAGCCAAGTTCGTGAATTGTTCGTGGGCAACCATGGTAAAAGTATACTCCGCATGCCAAAATGGGATTGTCCTAAATCAGCGACATGGGAAATTTGGGGCATCATGGGCCATAGATGACAGAAGCTGCGGAGATGCTTTTATGGGAAAATACATGTGTTACCGTTGAGAAAATCACCGCCAAAATGAACTAGTTGCCCCCCCCTTAACAGAGTCTTCCACACTACTATTCAGTGAAAATTGTCATGTCTGGGCCTTAGAAGCAGACATTTGGTTCATACACCTACGCTAACTGTTGTTCATTGGAGAAAAAAGCGAGAATTTGCTCCCGAGTATCGCAATTGGATGTCTATGGAGTTGCGACAGGTAGTGTTTTTCGACGAATCACGTTTTATGCTCCATCGAACACATGAATGTTGGAGTACACAAAAAAGAAATCTCTGAAATCAAATACCCTAGAATCATTGCCGAAACGGTCCAGGCTGTAAATGGGAGCATTATGATCTGCGGAATATTTTCCTGGTATTTTCTAAACTCATTTATCGTTGTGGAAGGCATGATTGATAAACACAAATACGCATATGTCCTTTCGGACCATGTTCAGCCCTATAAAGGCAATGTTTCCCTCGGGATCTAACAAAAAATTAATGCTAGGTGCCATACAGCTGACAGTGTACTTGCATTGTTCGCAAAGCACTAGGGTGAGTTTACCGTTCTCCCCCCCCCCCCCACTGACAGGCAAACTTAGTTGATTTAAATCCAATCGAGGATCTAGTATATCATTTCATCTGGTTGTTCATGGCATGAATTCTCAGCGGCGTAATCTAGCTCGAGTGGATATGACACTGGAGTTAACATGTATCAAACATCGCAATGAACACATCCAGGAACCCAATTGACTCTCTATCTTACAGCCTTGTGGTAATCCGCTCTGTAAAATGTGGATACTTTAGCTTTTGCCAGGTGGTCACATTAATGTTACTGAACTTTGTTGGTATTTCTAATCATCACATATTTGTTAGTAGTAGCTAGTGTTAAGATTTATTCTAATAAATTAATTTATAAGAAATGCTTAAAATATATTATTATCCTTGTATGCACTGATATGTTTCTTTAAATTATAAATATTTATAAAATTTAATTTCAACATGTTAATAAAAGTGAGTATTGCATTGAAAGTTTTATGTACGTTTGATTCATTTGATGCTACGTATAAAAATGTTTCTTTGATTTTAAGTTAAAATCAGGAAAAGTTAAATAATTTTAAGCTAAATAAAATTAAAAGTATTTAAGCTAAATAATTTAAAGCTTAAATAATTTAAAGTTAACATATTTTAAATAATTACATTTACATTGTTTTCCAATAAAATGTATCCATTTGAAATATTATGTTTATATGTAAACGCAAATCTTCCCCCCGTCGAAATATAAAAAATCTGTAGTTTTATAAAGTAAATTTATAAAGTATACAATTATTCAATAAATAATCATAAGCATAATATAGAAAGTTTTCTATTTATTCTTAAAATGTTTCTAAAATTGATTTTCTATTGTTAAATATGAATAAGGCTAATATTTTCCTTACTTACCCAAAACGTAGTTCAAACGGGATATTATATGCTACAAAATCCTTTTTCAAAAAACTTATCTGGGACAAAACAAAGATTGGAAAATAACAGCCATAATGATAGACATTATCTGTCATTATAGCTGTTCTGAAAAACTTCTAAAAAAAGCGATTTTCTGCTACTTTTTATTTATTCATGGTTTAATGCTAACAAAATCCCTCGCTTTATTCTGTTTTATTCTGCACTTACCATTACATTGAAATAAGAAGCTAGATAGGAAGGCCTAAAAATATGATATAAAAAGTAAGTGGTGTTCTTTTTAAAGTATATAAATTATTAATAATAATTTCCACTGAAAAACCGTAAAATATAGAATATACTTTGATGTTGAATTATTCATAAAAGAATGGAGAGTCAAACTTATACCAATAGGAAGCCTCAATCAATTCGTTTTTCTGGAAATTTATCATTAAAAAATTATAAAGGATTAATCACAATAAGATTGTGCATCATTTGGATGAAAATGCACTTGACTGAAACCCTTTCATTTGTTAGAATACAAAATGTTTTAGCATGTTTAAACACATAACAAATGTATAAGGTTATTTTTTATGAAAAAAGTATCCACTAATAGCTTTGATTAACTTGCACTTTAAAAGTATATTATTTTAATAATTTCTTTCTACTTCTTACATAACCAAAAATAGCATACTTAATATTTTTTTTTCACTGAACTAACATATTTTCTGGGACTGTGCAAGAATGTTTCTTTGACATGCTAATCATCGATATCCCTCTTTGCAGGGACGTCTAGAATTCCGACTGATTTAAGACGCTTCCAGTTTCAAGGGACTTCTTTTTTACAGTAAAATACTGTTTCTCAAATGCAGATATCTTTGATAAATTGTTTTGTAATGTTACTTTTTGTTATTGGTTTTTTTTTTCAATATAACCCTATAAATTTGTGCTTCTCTTATGGTATTGACATTCTCCTAAATTTCAAATCGAAAAAAGATATCACAGAATAAAATATAAAAAAGTTATCATAACATCGTAATCTAAACTTCACCAAAAGAATATAGAAAAATAGACAATCGTAAGAGAAACCCAAGTGATATCTTAGAAGAAACTATAAAAACATGTAATTTATAATACCATCTGACAATATTTGAAAGTGAATTGGTATACAAAAACAAAACTATAACAACGTCCACTCTAAATAAAAAATGTGAATTGTTCTACGTAAAAAAATTCATAGATTTACTTATATCTCAATATGTCCAATTTTTATCGGCAGTGTTTTTTTACCCTAACTAACCAATATCATTTCTTACGGCAATAAATTTATCATTTACATAAAACTTACTACATATTGAAATCTCACTCTGTTTATGGAAGATTTTTGAATAATAATTAAATCTGCAACATAGGTAATTTATTATTAATTTAAGCAATAAAACTAAAATTAATAGCAAAAGTTCAGCTTGCCTCTCTGAAATTTTTAACAAAATAAAGACCAAAAATGAATGCAAAAATGCAATCATGACAAGGCAAACAAATATTATTATATAAATTAAATTTTGAAGCACTTTATTCTATTTCACCCTTCTTTTCATCTCGGATTTACAACGTTCTATAAAAGAAAAATAATAAATTTAACAACTCAGCAGATAAAGTCCTCTGATGACCTTTTTTTTTCTCTAGGTCCTTTAGAAGTCCTTTTTTGATGATAAAGTCCTCTAGAGACATTTTTCGCTTCTATGTTAGAGATATATGGAAAAGTGAAAATATAGGAAAAGTATACTATTTCTGAAAAACAAAGCAGCCTGAAATTTTTTGTTCCCTTAAATTAGCATTGTTTCATTATTTTACGATACATTTTGTGTAATTACAGCCAAGGAAATATTTTTTTTTTTATTCTGGATCAGTATTTGTTTTAATTACGCCGGACGTCAAAAAGATTTATGCCTAAATTTTATACTTAATAATTCAAAAAATATTGGAAATACAATTTAGCTGTTTGTATATATTTATATTATAATTCTCCTACTTTTACAACCATGAGAACTTCTATAGACGACTTTACTTTTCTCGAGAACTTTTAAAAATTTTCGAATTATTTTATCTCCTATTATGCCTTACGTATAATTTATTTTTTCAGTTTGAATATGCTTTCTTTACTGTCCATATTGGTTATTTTGCACGAAGACCATTCTGAAAAAATTTAATGAGTATCTAAATTATTTGATATAATGGCCTTATTCTGTTTGATTTGGGAATTTTTAGTACAGCGTCTTTCAAATAAAGTGTCTACCATGGGTGTCATTAAAGATAGGATTAAAACCACATTGATTGTTACTTTTTTTCTCATTCTTGGCATAAAAATCAATATCCATTTTCATATATTCCAGGTGATAAACAGTACATATTAGACATTGTATCCACTATGGCTAATTAATTTTAAATATATCTAAACATTAAAATTATTTATTTCAGTTTATAATATTTTATGGATTCATAAGCATCACAATGTGCCTTATATTTTGTATAGCACTTGTATGTACCAAGCCTTTAGTATTTTGGTTTTTCTTATTTTCATGAGATATAAATAAATTAAATTGAAATATTGAAAAATAAAACATCTCATTGATTTTAAATAAGAATGCTATAATTAATCGAACGTGCTTTGTTAATACTTTAAATAAAAGTATGAGAGGATTTAATTTATATAATGTTAGGCTAAATGCAACATAGTTTAATATAGTTCTATTAAAATAGCTTAAATAAAACAAAATGAATAATTTGAGTTATCTTTGAGCTTGATTTTTAGTAATTTTGACATAAAAACTGAGGAATTTTAATAAAAATAAATGTAAAATAAATGTAAAATAAGTGAAAGCCCTATTTTTTGAGAAACCCTAAATCCATGACAAATACTTGCCAGGAATTAGAAAGACGTCATACAGATTAAATACATATTGTTTTCACACATGCAAATAGTGTCTAACATTACTACCAGATTGAATATTTTGTACATTTATTATAACACAATTTTTTACTGTGTAAAGAGTGATTGCAATTTTTGATGTTTTATTATTTTTGAATTTTGATGTTTATTTAAACAAATAAATTTTTAACTCTCAAATTTTATGAAGTTTTAAGAATAATTTCTTGCGTTAACCTTAAAATGTTTGGAAAACCTTTAAATTTTTAATTTAATACATCGTTTGTAATAACTTCACCATTTGTAGCATTTTTAACTGACTCGTAAATCAGTGTTAAATTATAAATCGAATATATTTTTTTAAAATAAAATAAACATAGCAGTGTTAAAAACGGAACTTAATTATGTACCCTTTTCAATTTTTGTTATTCTTTTCAATCATTTTTTCTTTTCATTTTAGAAATCATGATTTTCATTAATAACAAAAATTATAGATACTATTAAATA
>JAPDSC010058884.1:0-22068 GCA_026290005.1 Latrodectus geometricus
ACACAAATAAATATAGGCAAGATTTCTAGAAGCAGCAATAATTGCCATTTAAAAGCTATTTATGTGTGTATGTATAATCTCGTTTGTAATGTGTGATTTTATTTTTTGGATAATGATAAATTTATAATGAGTGTCCATTTCTTCCCTTGCTATAGTTTTTGAATGACCATTATTGCTGCTTCTAGAAATTTTGCCTATATTTATTTGTATTTACTCAATTTCGTGTTATCAGGTAATAGGCAATTTTAACGATTTTAATACAGCAAATTTTCGTGGTCATGTGGTTTTTTTCCAAAAGAAACTATGAACAATTATACTACAAAACTGCGAAAGTGATATGAAACTAGCTTTTACGAAACTACTTTATCTATGCTTTGAATTACTTTGTTTCTTATTATGTCACAATTTTTGGCTTGCAACATTCCTTTTTTTTTTTTTTTTTTAAACACTTTTTAAACATGAAAATTTTATTTGTGATTTTTATTCTGTATTAGTAAAATTTTTAAATCTTTTAGATATATGTATTAAAATTGAAAATTAGGAGAGAAAATCACAGAATATTTGCATAGAATTCATACATTCATTTACAATTATGAATATATTATTAAAATTTATTTACCAATGTAATTATTCTAAATCCAGTCAATTAATCTATAGAATTCTTTTTAATTTTATAAATGTATTTCTATTATGATTTCTAAAGCTACACTTTGATTGAGAACAACATGCTACATTTAATGAATAATTACCTAACTACAGTAGTGAGTAATATTTAGAAAACCCATTTTTGTTTACATATCGTTGCAGTTTTTCATACTTACATTGTCAACTTTATATTCATCCGATATCACACACATTTTTTCAGTGCTTTAACCCAATCGCATTATTGCAAAACATACTTTTTATATTTAATATTGTGCCTTATTTAATTTAAAATAGCAAGTCATATATCTGTCTTTTATTACTCATTTTCAAGATTTCATGGTGTTGTTATATAATATGGGCAGAGCTGATATATACATGGGCAGAGCTGATGGCACCTTATCTACGTGAGGAACCCAGTGGGTGTGCTATTTTGGCCCCGGAAGTGAGTGAGGCTTCGTAATTTAGAAACAGGGACCAAGTAGAAGACCCTCAAGATTTTGTCTGTTATTCCTAGAGATATCATTTTACATGGAGGACATTGCTACCATATCATATTTTACGTACTCCAGTCACAATTAGTGAACATGATGGACCTTCGATTGATTCTCTAGATTCAAATTCATTATCTTCCAATAACATGAAAAAACTCCCTGACCAACTAGACCACCACAGCCTCCAGATTTTATCACTATTTATGCATACTTGTGTGCTTACAAATTTGGAAAAAATATTTGGACTTAATTTCTTTTCTCGAGAATATCATTTATTTTGCAATCTATAATTCTACTTTTCTTTTAGTTTCTCAAATAGTGTACAATAATATCAGAGCTGTCTTACATATTTATAAATAACAATATTTTATCTAAAATAAAAAAAACAAATTTTAAATAGTTTTCAAAAATTTAAATAAACAAACATTAAAATAAAAACATTCATTGAAAGTTATAATGAGATACAGTTAAATTGAGAATTCATTTAAGATTCATAAATATACCTGATTTTAATTATTATTATTTTCCTTCAGTTTAATTATTTATAAATTTTGCTTTAGATACTTATTACAGATCAAAAGTAGATTATACACTAAATATAAGAGTTTCTTTAGCTAAGAAAATTTTAGCATAAATATTATTTTAACTGCCTGTCTTTAAATCTCAAGTTTTAATCTTTCCATTTTTCTTTTACTCAGTAACTCTGAAAAATATTGCAGAGTAAAGAAAATTTATTAAATGTATTTGGAAAAATTGTTGTCTAGTTTATTTTGTTCTTTAATTATATATACGTGCCTTTAATTATTTTCTCTATTAATTAAATCAAACCAAATGAATTTAGGCATAATAATAATTTGAAAGCTCTGTTAATCCTCTCTGAATCTGAAAGTTGAAGAAAGAATTTACAATGCTCGAGAATAAATTATATTTACTATAACTATTAAAAGTTAAAAAGTTCTCCATTAAAATTTTGTAATAACCATAGTAAATTAAATGTATTATATAATTATTTCCCTTCAAATATAAAGTTTAGAAAATTTATACAGAAGTATATTTCCACACAGTGAAATCATATTACATGAATATTATGGAATATTTCATACATTAAGGAAGGCTTTTTTACTAGAGTTATATTTTTAAATATGCAAAAGCATGATACATTATCTTTAAAAGTAGATAAAATTTTCAATTTGATTTTACTTTTTGCATAATTTTATAGTTTTAATAATTTTATTTTCACACAAATTTAAAATAATGTAATAAAACTAGTACTATTATATTGAGATTGGAAATAAATAATTCAATTTATACCATTATCAATTTAAACTGAAACTATAAAGAATATGTTTAAGTTGACTAAACTACGTAACAAAATAATATCTAATTAAAATGATATTGAACACTACAATAATAAAATGAAACATGATAATATATATTTTTAGCCCATTTCTGATTTAATTTATTTCAATATTTCTTGATTTATAGTAGGTGAAATTGTAAATAAAAAAGAAAAATATACAATAAATAATCGTATTTGATAAAATTGTATATTTTACCAAATAATTACTTATGAATGATACAAGTACTATGCATGTTTGTTTCCTGATAACCTCCATTAACTTCTGAATTGAAGTAATTGGTTCTTTACTTAGAGTAAATTACTTGTCATGTCTTGTTCAATCTTAACTAAACATTTGGCTTAGTAATGTGATTTTACTAAATTAACTTGAAAACTCACGCCTCTTTAATGCCCTGAAACAAAGATGTCTTTACCAAATGACATACACGTAAGGTTTACTATTCAAACAAGATAAATACTTCTTATTCTAGCAATCGAATAATTTTCAAAATAGTTCGCTGTGAAAAGTCATTGATCAGTTCCAAAATTTAATGTATGTGTACTTATTTATGATGTTTTATTAAAAAAAATATTTGTTTGAATCTTGTTTATTCTAACGTGCAATATTATGAATTTTTATTCAAATTTTAGTAAATTTATTAAAATACATTTAAATAAAAAAAGTAAAATTTATAATTTCTAAGCCATCTATGAATAACATGTGCTCCTTGCTCGCATGTAATTTTTTAGACTTTTTTAAGAATTTTTCTTAATCAGCTTAAGAGAGAGTAGAGAGAGAGGGAGAGTTTAAATTACATCATCAAATAGGTTTTTTTCTTTGTTATATTAAATAGAGTATTATTGTTGCACCTCGTTAAATAAGAGGATTCTTTATGTATCCATATGATTAAGAAATTGGAGAAAAAATATGGAGACAGGAAATATTCTCAGGGATTAGCATAGGATTTCTTGAAAATTGTTAATTGCCATAACTCAAAATAATCTATGTCATGAAAATTCAAATGCCTTAGAACAGATGTCAAATGTCAATCTTTCAGATTCTGAATACAAAGAAAAATTAATGACTTTGATAAACTTTTAGGGGTTCCTACATCAAAAGATGAATAGACAAAATCAGAATGATGTGTTTTGCAATTCAAAAATAACTAAAGTTAATATAATAGTATTTATTAAACAAAAAATAAGTGAATAAAAAAACTTTGTTTTTTAAATGTATTCAAGAATTATTTTATTCTATCATTTGATACATTATAAAAAGAGCTAAATTAAAACATCCTTGTGGAATTACACCTCACAATTAAAATGAAATTATTTGAGAATTGTCGATATTTGAAATATATGTTGTTTCAATGATTTCACATGTTCTAATCGAAATGAGAACAATGAATAATATTAAACAGTTTCAATTTTTTTAGAAACAGGAATTAAATGAGGATTATATTGAGTAGTGTACTTATAAATATTAAAAGCATTAAGACCAACTAAAAATTTTAGAAAATGGAAAAATATAAAACTGCTAATATTTGTATAATTAATTACGTAAGTTTATTGAAAATAAATAACGAAATGAAAAGGCAATGTATATATGAATTTAGTAAAACTCAAAAACTCAGTTAAAATTTTAAGAGTAATAATAAGTTACAAATTTTTAAGACTGAATGCACAGATAAAATACTAAAACATTATTGCAGTTACTAACATTGTGACAGCTACTCAATTTAGAAGTTTTTCGTATTTATTCAACGTTTTGGTACTTATTGTGATGATAGCGAAAGATAAACGTTAACTATTTCTAAAAGATATCAAACTGTCATTAATGTTTTTATTCATCAGGAATTAGTAGCTGTATTATTTCAATAAAAATAGGAAGATCAAGGATTATAGTACGCAATGATTTTAATTTGAAGGACAATTAAGGTAAAAGGAATACCATAGGAACATATAAAATGTTCTTTCCTGATTCAAATAAGAATTCGTAGACCTAAATTTACTGGAAGCATCTACTTACATCTATCCAAAAAGAATATTTATTTAGATGACAAATTTAAATGCTTGTCAAAGAACAATATATAACACAATTAAAATGTCTTAAAATTACATTAAAACAACGAAATTAGCAAAGCCTAAATTGTTGCATTGGCACAAAATTGTACTTCATACAATAATACTTCAGCCAGCAAGTCATAACCTAGAACAACCAACGGATAGAGGTAAATTTTTGATGAAAGATTTTAATTATTTTGTATGGAAATGGAAATTAAATAAGATAAATTTATGAAAAGATTATTATATAATTTATGAAAAGATAATTGATAATTGAAAAGATAATATGATAATTGATATAATTTATGAAAAGCAAAGGACAATCTCCAAGCTATGTAATAATTTAGAGTATAAACTCAATGACATTCTTTTCAGGAAAAAAAAATTAAAAAGTGCATCTATGTCCATCAGCAAGTCATCTTTTACCAAAAGCTGAACTTTTTGTTGATGAAAGCTGGAATTTTCATTTAGAAAAGCATGCTTTATTACTTGAGTAACAGTACAAGAATTCCAAATCAACAATGTTGAAACTTTAAAATAATTTGATGTCTAAATCTAGAAATCTCAACCCGATGGATGATGTAAAAGGTGTTTTAGAAGAATAGTGTATTCAAATATGAGATATTTTACATCATTAGAAAAGAAATCTTCTATAAAACTGTTACTTGTTATTTAATGTACCTTTATAATGAATTTACAAATTTTTTCTATAATTAGGGTTTTTAATATTTCTCAGGAAAGAAAAGCATTTCAATTTTTTTACACAATAAATAGATTTTATACTTTTTTGAGGTTAAAAATATTTGAATGAATAATTATCAAATTTTTTCTGATTAATCAACTATTATTGAGAGGATAAACTATAATTTATACAGCTTAAGATATGTTAAGATATTACACTTTTAAATATTTCCTTTTATTTAATTTCAAAATATTACTAATTTAAAAATAAAATTTTTCTTAAAAATACTAACTAAAACTATTTACATTTGTTTAATATAAATTAAAGCACTTTTATAAATTTCTAAATTATTCATTAAATATTTTTGAAATGTGTATTTGCAGATGAGTTAATGATGCAGTTGCGCAACAAACTATATAAAATAAAAAGTATCAAAACAAATAAGAAAAGAAATAAGAAACAAGTATGAATAGAAAAAAGTATTAATAAAACATGAGGATTTTGAACAAGGATAGAAAAATAATATTAAATTCTTAGTATTGCGCTGAAAAAGTCAAAAATTATAACAATTAAACTTATTTTAAAAAGGACAAAATATAATTATTTTTGCTTTATCCTGTTTTCAATTTTTGAACAAAATATCTCAAATATTATTTCTCAATAAATGAGTAATTTTTCTAACATATTATTAAAATACAAATCTCATTCTTTCATAAATCTTTTACTTTTAGGTAAATAATATATTTTTATACTATCCTCTTGCATATTATATAATAATGTAAATATTATCTTTGAAAATCAGTAGTACTTTGGTAATAAGTTCATAAAAATCAGTTCACTTCGTAACTAAATTACACTTCACTTTCGATGATTTCTTATTTGATTAAAAACTGAGAATTAATTTATACGCATTAATAGCACTAAAGCTTAATTAGAACTTTAATAGTAATATGACAAAACTAAAAAATATATTTTCTTAATAAAACTCATTTTTTAATCTAAAACAAATAAAAATGACAAGAATAATTTGAAAAATATAAAAGTTACATGTTTTACCATCATAATTTATTTTTTATTTCTAATAAATTTTTCTTAATAATAAAATTTTAAATTTGAAATATATTTCTTAAAAAATTATTATAAAATGTTTGATATATATTATTCATGCATTTCTAAGTGTGAAATCAACTTCAGTTTATATATACAAGGAAAAAAACTCCCTACGGAAAATTTATTTTTCATTTCATATCTTTTCATCTATTGTTTTTGAATATTCAAAAGTAAATATTTGTTTAATCTTTTTACTACTTTTTTTTAGCTTTTGTTACTATTGATTTAAGATTTTTTTAAATTAAGATTCGCTTTTAATTCATCTTTAATGAGCATTTCAGGGAACCAATGTTAATCTTTTAATTTTTTTCATTAATTTTTTAATGAGAGCGTAGTATTTTTAAGCATTTACCATTGAAAAACCAAATACAATCTAACATTTTTATATTTTGAGAGTAAATAATTTTAAATCACAGAAAGGAAAATTTTCTTTCCATTTCAAAAAACATATTATGAAATTTTTTTAAAGTATTCTTTTTGTAAGACCAAAAAGAATCGTTCAAGTGATTTTATTTCAAATAATTATAAAAATGTTCATTTACCTAAATTTAATAGTTATTTAAGTGAATTAAGTTTCATATCTATGTTGCTTTATGAAAGGTAAGTAAAAATTTAAAATATATTAGATATTATAAACTGGGTTTTAAAGTAAAATAAAATTTTCATAACTTAATATGTTACCCATGTTATTATTTAAACACTGAGTAGTCTTAATTAAAAGAGGAATGATTATTACTTTAATACATACATACGTATAACGCTTAGATGAAGGCCAGAAATACTGCTGTATCTACACTACTGGCCATTAAAATTGCTACAACAGGAAGAAATACAGAAAACAAAAGGATATTTATTGGACAAATATATTATACTAGAAATAACAAGTGATTAAGTTTTCAAAAAATTTGGCTGGATAGATCCTGAGAAATCAGTACCCAGAACAACTACCTCTGGCAGTAATAACAGCAGTTATACGCCTGGTCATTGAGTCCAACAGAGATTGGATTGCATGTACAGGTACAGATGTCCATGCAGCTTCAACACGATGTCACAGTTCATCAACCGTAGTGACTGGCGTTTGGTGACGAGCCAGTCGCTCGGCAACCATTGACCAGACGTTTTCTATTGAAAAGATCTGGAGAACGTGCTGGCCAGGGCAACAGCCGAACATGTTCCGTATCAAGGAATATCCGTAACATACCGGCAACATGCGGTCGGGCATTATCCTGCAGAAACGTAGGGTTTCGCAGGGCTCGAATAAAGGGTAGAGCCACGGGTTGTAACACACCAGAAGTGTAACGTGCACTGTTCAAAGCACCGTCAATGCGAACAAGAGATGACCGAGACGTGTATATAATGGCACCCAATACCATCACGCTAAGTGATAGGCCAGTATGACGATGACGAATGCACGCTGCCAGTGTGCGTTCAATACGATGCCGCCAAACACGGATGCGACCATCATAATGCTGCACACAGAACCTGGATTCATCTGAAAAGATGACGTCTCACCATTCATGTGCCCAGGTTCGTCGTTGATCACACCATTGAAGGCGCTTTTGTCTATGACGCATCGTCAAGGGAAGCAGCAGCCATGGTCTCCGAGCTGAGAGTCCATGCTGCTGCAAACGTCGTCGAACTGATCGTGCAGACACTTGTTGTCTTCCAAACGACCCCGTTTCTTGACTCACGGCTCGTGACGTGGTTGCACGATCCATTACGGCCATGCGGATAATATGCCTGTCTTCTCGGCTGCTAGTGATAGGTGGCCGTTGAGATCCCGCATGACGTTCCCTATTACCGTCCTGAACCCATCGATTCCATATTCTGCTAACAGTCATTGGATCTCGACCGACGCGAGCAGCAATACTGCGATAAGATAAACCGCAATTCCGGTACGCTACAATTCGATATTTATCAAAGTCAGAAACGTGCTGGTACGCATTTCTCCTTCTTACGCGAGGCATCACAACAACTTTTCACCAAGCAACAACGTTCAAATGCAATTTATGTATGAGGAACCGACTGAACAATTTCCTCATTTAAACACAATGTAGGTATCGCTACTGGTGCCTGCTTTGTCTGAATGCTCTGAAAAGCTAATCATTTGCATATCACAGCACCTTCTTCCTTTCGTGTAAATTTCACGTCTGTAGCATGTCGCCTTCTTGGTGTAGCAATTTTAATGGCCAGTAGTGTACATCATGGTTGAGTCTACAGTTTTGTATTCAGTCGGTTTTGGCTTTTATTTTTAATTGAAGGTTCGGTATTTAGAAGACAAAAATTATCTCATCAACAAATATCTGTCATTGTGGAATACAGCACATTTCAGCAGTACCGTAGTTTAATCTCATCTTTTCTTTTTCATGATTTAAGAAAAACAATATAAACCCGATGGATTTTAGAATGTTTCATGAAAACTGACTGAATGATAGGATATAAATACCAGAATTGTACATTTTGCTTATCTCTATTTACCTGAGTATAAGTGTACTGGTACATAATCATGTAAAATAAAACTAAATATAGTGTAAGTCTGTTCTACATCTTTGTCTGTTGTGAAAATGCTTACAAATGGAAGCAAGTGTTTGGTATTTTTCACATGTTATAACGTAAAGAAAAACATAAGTAAGAAATAATGTTATATAAAATGGGGTATTTTTAATTGACCAAGGAAATCTCTTTTGCATAAATCTCTATGCATAATTTTCAAGGATTCGAAACATAAAAAATGGCATAGTAAACCTTATGATTTATTAATAAGTCAACATAATTGATAATGCTTTCATTTCACAAGTAGATAATATATTGAGTAAAAAACTTATCACGATCAATTTACTTTTTCTAATTT
Source organism: Latrodectus geometricus (assembly GCA_026290005.1). Lineage (NCBI taxonomy): Eukaryota > Metazoa > Arthropoda > Arachnida > Araneae > Theridiidae > Latrodectus > Latrodectus geometricus. The sequence goes on from JAPDSC010058884.1 coordinate 9,183, forward strand.
AATCCATTGTAACATGATAAAGTGTTATTGAGAAACGTATTACGACCACTTCCCTATACATAGACTTAAATAAATACTTTAAATTAAAGTCTACAACTAATCTAACAACTCATTTACAGTATAGTGAAAAGCATGAGATTCCATTTAAAAAGCCAATATTGGCGTTCCAAATAATTCTACTCAATATTTTGTAGTTTATTTTTGTACTCGAAGTTAAGAGAATATATATTGTTATTGAATTTTGAAATATGTATACTTACATTAAATTTTTTGGTATATTTTTACATTACAAATGATGTAAAGAATATCATTACTATGCTTTGTCAGCTGTATTTTCATATTTTTTAATTGTCAATTTTTAATTTGTGTCTTATATTGCAGAAATCAATGCAGTTGGTGTAATGTAATAAAACATAAAAAACTGTTTTGTAATTTTAAATGCAATTATTAATTTGAAATATTACTGAAAATGAAAAATTTGTTTATACAGAATATTGGAAATTTTCTACAATATTCTTAATTTTACTTACATAAAAAATTCCGAATTTTTACTATATAAGTTCTTCAGCTAATTACCTAGTTAATATATGAACTTTCATGATATTTTAAGTTTTATTTTAATTGTGATATAGAGCTTAAAGCAAACTTTTAGTATCAAGCCTCATTTCAAAATAACTGAATTTTCATATTCATAATTTAATAAACGGGAATACATCTAATTAAAAATATTAAATTTATGAATTTCTCTAAATGTTAGATTTTCCAGCAATAAGCTGGGAATTTTACCTATATTCATATTTTCTTTCATGTGTGTAAAAATAATAAGATTTGGATTTAATTTTTAGGATATAAAGAACTAATAACATACCCATGTATATGTATTCAAAATTAAACTTTTACATTATGTCAATAGAGACCTTGATTTTCCTTCTATGAAATATTTCAAGAACTATTTACAATATATTCAAGCAAACTCTATATTATTTATGCAATATTTTTCCTTTATATATTATTTGATTGTCATAGAATATGCTAATTATTATAAACTTCTAAAGCCATTAAACCACAAACACCCTTTTGTTTAAACAATTGTGAAATTTTTTAAAAATAATAAATTTCTTGGAAATGCAAATAAGTAATTAAGAATGATATAAATAAATCGGAAACGAAGGAACGTAACATTTGAAATTGAAAAATATTTGGGTGAAGAGGTCGCTGTAGCCTGATTGATTTGGGTGTTCGTTCTCCTTATCAGAAAATAATGGGTTAGATTAGTAACCCAATAGAAGATCCATTAAGTTCGCTAATGATAACTAGGTCACGTTAAATATGTCATGGCTGCAATATCCTCCATGAGAAATGATACTTCTGCGGCTGGCAGGCTGATCTGTAGGTTTTCTGCTTGGTCCATACTTTTAAATTACAAAGACCCATTTTCAGGTCTAAAATGGCACACTCACTGGGTACCTCATTATATAAGATATCAGTATAACTTCCACCCCTTGTAGTGCTGAAATGTGGAAAACCTAATTGAACAAGAAAATACGACAACAATATTTTGATAAAATTCATCTCTAAATATGTTTCCTAATAAGGAGAAAGTACCAATACATTTATCGATAATGATGAAATTTGTCGATAATGATGAATTTATCGATAACGATGAATTAGTCGATAATCGTATAAAGTGATGATACATCATACTAATATGATACATTTCCCGCTTTGTAATAATGTCAAAATCTGTCAAACTTTATTAAAAAGAATTTAACTTTATCATTTTTTTCAATATTAAATTTTCTTTCAAAATTCTGAAATTAAGTATATTGCATTAAAATTTTTGTTTTCTCATTCTTTCCAGAATGCCTTTTCTTACCTACTATGATATTTGAACGGAAAAGTGTAAGAAGGCAATTTGAAATAAATTTAATTTTGTGCAAATTTTACTTTATATTATTATATATCATTTCGCCTATGTAACTAGTGGGTTCATTTATTACTATAGTAATTGATACCAAAAATGTTACATAATTTTGAGAAAACTAATATCACAAATAGGCTATCACAAATATTATTATTATCACTGATACACATAATGATGTATTTAAAATTTTTATAATTTTCTCAATAGTTACAATGATTTTATAATTTGAATTGTACGGAAAATGTTTTCAAATTTTTTTTGAAACAGAACATATTTTAAATTAATGCAATAATAAGCATTTTTATACTAAAAAACAAAATATTTAACAAAAATATAAAAAAAACATATGATATTTAATTACATGCGTAAATTTTAATGATAGCCAAACAGCATTTTCGTCTTTCTAATTAATTCTCCAATTACTTTGTTTTTGGACTTAGTACATTGGTAAATCTTTATGTACGAAAAAGTCAAGAAATAATTTTAAAAAAATAATCAATTTACTGTCTGGAAAAATTTAGACTAATAATTCATCCTTTTTTTTTATTTACTTTTAATTTTTATTTTATGTTTTGTTTATAAGATTGTTCATTTGAGTAATGAATATAAGTTTTTAGTGTCATCGTTTTGATAATCTTTTATTTAACTTATAAAATACATAATAAATTTTACATAATCATGTCTTAATATTTTTATTATAAGCATACCTAAGGAAAACATGCATCTATGAAAAATCATACAATTTATTTATAAGTCACAAATAATGTCTAAATTGTTTGAAAAAATACTTAAAATCATAATACTTACTTCAAAACAAATTAATTTATACACATTAAGTTATACTTTTTTACTTAAATTAATTACTCAATTATAATGCAGATTAGAGTACAACAAACGCGTAGAAATTAAAACAAAAAATAATGTACAGTTCCAAGAATATTTCACTCTGAAAAACTTGCTGAATGCAAAATGAGACCCAATTATCCACCATTTTTAATTTATCATTACTTAATTCTAAAATAAACAATGAAATTAGTTTTAACTGTTATGAATAATTGTGGGCTTTCAGTTTGAATAAAACAGAATATTTTGCCTCTTATTCTAATTGAATATCACAATTAGAGTGAGATTCTTAACAGAATTTTTCTTGATTATTTTTATTCAAAATTGTTATGAAACCAACTGTACATTATCTCTTATTTTATGCAGATTAATAAAAATAAATTAGGTGTATAACATAAATGGCATTTTTGGCTTAAAAATTAAAGGTTAACTACTAAAAGGAATTCCTTAATTATTTTAATGTAACAATTCTAAATTTTACTAAATAAATTTTATTTTACATATAAAATATATGTATTCCTAATTGCGTTTCCCATTAAATATGAAACTTAGAATGAAAGCTACTCATTTTAAATAAAACCTTTTTAAAGTTATTTTTGTAAAACTGCAAATGTTTCTCTAATATATCACTTTTACAATATGTAGCAATTACCAGAATTTGTTTTTGTTGCACATGACCAATATTTAAATTAAAATAATAATTGAAATCTGAAATTAAATATAATAAAATGAGCAAAGTTTCACGATTGTTACAATTTGTTGGTTTATTAGTTTCAGTGGATGAGAAAAATTTAGAAACAGTGAAACATTTTACTTTTAATTTGTCTAAATATAAGTATTTGAAAGCTGATACATAAAAAGATAAGCGAAAACTGATAATTTTTTAAAGACAGGGACACTCTTGAGTTTCTATGTAGATTTCATTTTTCTCTCTTTTTTCCCCTTTTGTGTTAATAATCTATTAGAAAATCAGAAGGATGGGGAAAGGGAGAATGAAGATGCATACTCTGTAAGAACTGTTTTTCCTTCTTACAAAAGTTGAAGTAGGGAAAAAAATATTACCTTATGTTAAATAATTTTATTTTTTCAAAATCTTTATATTTTCTCTTGGATTTAGTTTCTAAGAAAATCTCAAACAAAATTCAATTTCATATATTAACATTAAATGTACACACAAAATGTAAAATGAATGCATTTTTTATATTTTGATGCTAATCAACAACTTAGAATTAACCATCCTTTGAATAGAAACAAATGATATTCAATATTCTAACTTTATCAATATTATTTTTATAAAACAATCTTTCATTTATTTAAAATCCCACTCCCTTTATATAAGAAGCTAAAGTTGTTCGTTACAAATGAATTTTAAAGGAAAAAAAAAGCATATAACTCAATACTGAAGTATAATTTTTCTTGATTCTATCCTTTATAATATTTGTATATATATAAATATGTATATATATTATACATTTATATTACTTTTACTAATATATCTCATTTACAATATGTAGTGATTACCAGAATTTGATGCAAATTCCAAAGAATTTATTTTTGTTACCACCCGTACATTCCATCATATATATATATATATATATATATATATATATATATATATATACAGACTTTTATGTTTAGGACAAATAAAGATGTAAGCTATTTTAGAAGCATTTCCAGCATAAAAAAATAATTATATATTCCAATTTAAAATTTCAAAAAAATATTTAAAACTATGTAATAAAAAAACTTTGAAAAGTATAGGAAATATTTATTATATTATTTAACAAATATTCGAATTCATGTTAAATTATTTTCAGCATTCAAAATGTATAGTAAGTAAAAATATATTAATTCAATATAAATTCAACTATTAACATTATTTACTTTTCTTATATATCATAGAACTTAAAGATTAATTTACATATTTTAACTTGACTTTTTAGTGAGAAAAATTAATTAAACACATTAGAAAAATAAAAAAATTTTTAAAAGATCAGCAGAACTTCTATATTGTTAAGGAGTTTTAAAAAAATAATTTTACTTGAATTTTAGAGTATTATATATGCAGTATTTTTATCATTTAATAGCCCAAAATTGTCCAAGTGGTAAATTTTATCCAATTCTTAATCCCAAAAATTTTATCCAATGAATACTTCAAGTAAATAATTCATTACCTTCAATTATTTGGTTCACCTATAAATATTCTTAATTTTAAAGAATTATAAATACTTTGAAAAAAAGACATAATATTACAGTATTTTATTTCTTAAATAAATAAAACTTTGGGAAGAGTTAAATTCTTAACCTATTTTCTTTTTATTTTATCCTTTATGTTATTCGTATCATTAAAAACACGAAATAAATTGCATTAATTATAATCATACACAAATTGTCTTCCATTTGGACTATACTAAAACCAATTTTTTTTCATGTGATTGATAAAGAAATTCCAAATGAAAAGCTTTTTTCATGTGTGTTTATTATTTTTATTTTGTGATAGTTTATTTTAGTCATAATACAAACTATGATGCTTAAATAAATCTATTTACATATTTAAATGATAAAAATAATTTCAAATATATTATTAAAATAAAAATGTATTCATATATTTAGATAGCATCTAAAATTATAAAAATTATTTACTTAAATTAAAAACTGAACAAAATCTAAGGAATTTTTTAATGAATTTTTTTCCTTCATAAAATATGTAATCTATTCTTCTAACGATATGATTTCTAAAAGTTGTAATTAAAGATTAGGTTGAAATAATCATTTATTAGAATTTATAATTTTTATTATAGCCCATTCAGAGTTTTGAAGAAATTTATACATAAATTCAGAAAGAATTCATTTTCTTATTTTAAAGCTGCTAAAGTATTATCATAATTATAAAAATAAGAAAGAATCATTTATTTAGTTTTATATTCTAAATTTTTTTTAAAAAAATCATAGAAAAAGAAAATTTTTAAATAAACTAAATTTAATCAATTGTGACTTTTTCTATAAATTTTGTCTTCTTAACAAATATTTTATAAAAATATAATCTTTTAAATCATAACTATTCTTAAACATTTTAAAGTAATACATTTTTAAAATAATGAGTTTTCCAAAATTTAATAGAAAAATTTATTATTTATGAGAATTTTAATTTGCTTTTAGCATATTACTAGTAATTAAATACTTACAAGTATACTAGTAATTAATACAATATACTAATATGTGATCAAAATATTTTAATTCAGCTATATTCTTAGAAAAATAATATTTTTTTTATTTTATTTACTATAACATTCAATAAAACGTTATATATTTTTTAAATAATTTAAGGATTTTAAGTATAAAATAATATCCGAAAAATGTAACTATTAACATAGAAGAAAGATATCACTCTATTCTTCACAGCCATGCAATTTAAAAATTTCATTTTAAAATAAAAGAAATATAAAAATTGTGTGAAAGATGTATTATTTAATGAAGATTATCAAGTAGTAATTTATTATGGAGTCTTTATAAATATATCCTATTTATAAATTAGTATATTATGTATTATATAAAATGATTTAGTAAGTATATTTCATAACAAAAGGATTTATTTATAAAAATATTTTAATTCCGTTATATTGTTAATAAGATTTTAATTTTTGAGATCTTTTTCTATTATTACCTTTCAAAGAAAGTATTGTAATTTTATTTAATTCAGTTCAATAATATTTTTTTAAAAAAAATATATATTTGTCTCAATTTTTTAACTTAAAAATTTAATTAATTAAGTGGATTCAAACAAATTAAATATCGCTGTTCATAACCCAATATTTTGTAAAAAAATAATAATAAAATAAAAGATTTATGTGTTAAATCATTCTACTTAAAAACACATCAAAAATTTTTCTTAAAAATTTAATAAATTAAGTGGATTCAAACAAATTAAATATCGCTGTTCATAACACAATATTTTGTAAAAAAAAAATAATAAAATAAAAGATTTATGTGTTAAATCATTCTACTTAAAAGCACATCAAAAATTTTCTTTATTGTTTTGTTGCTCATATTTTATAGGCAAATAAATTCAATGAGTAAATTTCCTTCAGAACAAAGATTTATTCCGAAGTTTACCAGAAAAACATTGTGCAGATGAAAACATACCAAATTAAATCATTCTATGTACATAAAATTGAACTCCCCTTTAAACTTTGAAAATTAACTATTTTGTTTACTGTAAATCAATATTATTCCACTAACTTTTAAATATGTTTCAATTTTTATTTTTAAGGCTGTATTGAGGTATCGATTTCTTTGACGTTTTATGAAAAAAATTTATAGTGCGTGAAATAAATTTATAGTAAAATATTATTTGAATTCATTTTAATATTGGAAATTTTGCTCTCCAATAAATCTATTAAAAAATAAAAGTAAAAAAGCTAAAATATATAACTTTTATATTTAAAAACTACATCGATTATTAATAGGATTCCTTGTCATATTTGACATTTACCAATATTCTTTTTCTAAAAAATTATACATTGCCTGTAAATTTAATTTATAGTTTTAGTTGTGAATTGAAAATAAAATTTATTGTTAAGAGTATCCTATAGAATCGCTTATAAAAATAAAAAAAATTTAATCCATGTTTATTGAAACTATAACTTTTACTTCAGTTACTGTTTCGAATTTCTTACCTTAAATGTTTACCAAAAAGCAAATTATAAGCACTTTGATTAGAAATGAATAATCAATAGGTAAATATTCAACAATTTTCCCAAAATTAATTAAAAACTTGTTATTAAATTTTTCAGGAAAAATATCATTTTATAAAATAAAACGAAATTTAATCTCTCACATGCACAAAAAAGTTAATGCGTGTATAGAAATTTCTAGATTACGTTTGTAACCAATCGATTCCTCTAAAAACTAAATTAGCCAAAAGATAATACATCCCATCAAGTTATCAATACTTTCCTGAAAAATATTCCACAAACTACGAAACAACCTGCTGCACATCAAAATCGGGCGAAAATCTGAATTTTCATTTGGTGAGCGCGCTTGAAGCTTTACAGTGTAGCCTCACTCTCAGGAAGCTTTACTAAAATCACGTGACGTTTTATTGGTGGCGAGGCTCTTTCCCCCGCACCCGTTTTCAGCCTTTCCCCCTTCAAAATGCCGTAATGGCGACCAGCGGTATATCCTTGCTGCTGGCTATAAATTCAATTTTGGGCTTACTATTGGTATTTTTCGTTGAAAATAATGCCTATCCACAATTTCCTGCCCGTGATATGTAAGTATAACATACTGAAGTGTAATATTTGGAATATTTTCGTTATTTTAAGCGATGTCTTTGAAATTATTATTATTGCACCACTGTTTCCCAAAACTGTAACTACTCCGGATTTCGCAATATCTGCGCATTGGGGGAAATTTATTTCTTGTTTATTTTCATATGCATGTATTGAAATGATTTTCGTTTTGTTATTATGAATTACATGTGCTATTAATCTTTTTGAAGATTGCCATTAGAAAGTATTTATTTATTTTATTGGATGATATTAAATTATCTTCATAACTTGTTTTTCTTTTGATTTGTTTATTCAATGGTTATTATATTTTAAACAGTTATAAATGTATAAATAATTTTACATATTTATTCCATACATTATAGATAATTACTTGGATTCTAAAATGATTAAAATTTTTGTTACAGTATTTCACTATGGGCAGATCGTTTTCAAGAACGATTAGTTCAAGATTTAGATAAATTTACTGGTATAAAAAATTTGGAAAAGGTTAGTGTATACTTTGGATTTTTTTCAATTACTATAAGATTTCTTTGAAAAACATAAAATCACAATATTAGTAATGATTTTTAACCCCTCCGTTTTAAAATTCTTTTTATATAGAAATATGATGATCTACGAAAAGCTAAACTACATAAAGTGGATGGCCATAGCCTAGTTTCTAAAATGTCTGCTGATTTGACAAAAAACCTAGAAACAAAAATGAAGTCATTAGAAGTAAGTTACTAAGCACATTCTGCTTAGTATAATATTAACAATTAAAGTTATTTAATATTAATTGTTCTGAACCCTTAAAAGACTAAAATTTATGTCATAAGATTCTCTACGTGTATTAGTACTTATGTCAATATTGTATTTATATTTATCTTACAAATTTTGCATGTAATAAATAAATTTCATTTACAGATCAATCCAATTGCTTAATTTTCTCTTTTTTTTTAATATTGATTAAACAATACAATAAAATTAATTTTGAGAAAACTTATATAAAAATTTGAGCTTTCGATCTTAAAAATCTGTAATTATTGTATATTCTATTTCCTATTATTAAATATGCATTTTAATCTCAGTATCAAATAAAATAATTCAGGTTAGTATTGAAAAAATTAATGTAAAAAATTTCTCTTTCTTTTCAATTCTTTTCAAATATTACTTTGCATGCAAATTAAAATATCTTGTAAAAAACTTCTTTCTTTCACCTTATATCTATGGATTCTCTTTTATAAATAAAAAAGAGTTTTTAAAATTTATTAACACTTATCTTTTGCTTGAGAAATATTTGGATGAAAACTATATATTACAGAATGTGGAATATCAAATGTTATGCATTGAAATGCTTAACATTACTTTATTTATAATTTGTTCTTTTAGAGATTGGTCAGTACTGCTGAGGAAGCTATTAGAAATTATAAATATGATCCAGTAGTTAAAGTAAGTAATGTATTACCTTCAATGTTCTATAAATACCTTAATTAATGCAAGCAAGTATTTCTTAATCCTCTATATGATTTATATTAAATCTTTACTTATTAAAGTGCCTGACTGAAAAAAAAAAAGTTTCGTTAATTTGTAACTTTAAATATTTCTGTGACATAGAAATATCTAGTTATATTTAATTGACTTGCTGTAGCAAGTCAATCAAATATATTGACATTAATTTAATTAAGTTGCTCTCTGAGCATATTTTTTTATAGTTTTATATAAAAACATACAGGACATGTTATTAATTGTATTTCTCTCTTGAGATTTATTTTTAAAGAAAAAATTCAAAATTGTATTGCTATATGATTTCTCTTTTGTGGAATATATTTTATAAATGTATATTATTGTGATATTTTATAGATAAAAAATATTTACTTGAAAATAGTATCAATTTTTGTTGCCTAGTTTAATGTTTTCTTTATTGGTAATACTTTTTTTAAAATCAATTAAAATCCTAATGATGTATTGTACCCATGTTAACCATCGAATTCTAAATTGGCAATCAAAGGAAATCAAAAGCAAAAGATAATATAATTAAATTAAATTTATTTATTAATTAAGTTTTAGGAAAACAAAGTATAATAATAGAACATTCTATTCAATGAAAAGTCAAGTTACATTATATTTTTCTAATGCATATATATTTATTTATGTTTGTATTAGTCTACTTTATATACTAATACCTAGGGAAATTAATATTAAAACATATTTAATTTTTTTATTGTACTTCAATATTAATGTTTTTCACAAATAGTTTTATTATTTATTTTTATTAAATAAGCTAAAACATGTGAAGAAGAAAGATGTTAATATATTGAAATACACATATTTAATTTATAGAAAAGTGGAAAAGTTTTGATTGTAAATTAGTTTTATAAAAAAAAGAATCCATATTTTTTTCCTTCATAAAGTTATTTCTTACAAAATTTCTTGATTCAGAATTTTTAGAAAACATTCTTTATAAGTTAAAACAAATAAATACATAATAGCTAATTGTAAAATATATACTTCTAACACTAGATGGCGCCATTGTACAAACAAAAAGTTGTAAAGTTATCTTCAAGTTTACTTAAAAATATAATTAATGTAATGAATTAATTTTCCAAACAAAACTTTTTTTAAATAATATTTTGTTGTTTAAAACATAAATTTTATCAAATTTATATTTAACTAAATTTATTACAAAAATATTAAAATTGTTACTTATTATTAACTAAGTTTCTACAAGACATAATTTATATTTAGTATATAATTTATAATACTTTATTTATAGTTACTTTATAAATTTATTTAAATGCTGAGTAAACTGTTGATTATTAAATATTTGTAAATTTTATTTTATATTTATTAATAAAATATTTAGAAAATGCATTGACAGTAGAAGTAAAAACATTTTTGTTATATTTCTAACTGCATTCGCAATGTGTTTCAGTTTCAAAATTTCCATATTTTCAATTTATGATTTTGTAAAAAAAATCCTTTAATCTTAAGTTATTATATTTTTTCTATTAAACTTTCTCCTCTATTCTTAGATTTTAACATAATATGTAATATTACTTTCTAAAACGGTGTTTTTTAAAATTAATTGTAGTTCACTATCATGTTTTGCCACAATAGTTTTTGATAATAGGTACTTTTATTCATATTTTAAATAACTTTCATTATTCTGACTGAAAAGGTTCAGTTCTTACAATGTGTATATTTTTTTGTATTAAATAAAAAAACATACACATTGTAAGAACTGAACCAATTGAAAAAAATATGTAATTATTTTTTTAACTAGATTACAATCATAATTAAAACTTGCACACTCATTACAATTATACTTATTGACCATATTGTATTATACCTATGTGTATTTTATGAAAATTAATCATGAACAGCAATCTTTATACAATTTTCTATTGTTTTAATATTGTTTATTAAATTTGTTTTTTTTTTTTTTTTTTTTTTTTTTAATGTTTACCTTAAATTGCTTTCACAAAATATTAACACTTTTTTATTTTTGAATAATTATATAAACCTCGACCTTATATATTATATCTACTTAGGTATATTTAAGACTCTGTACTTTATTTGATTATGTTGAAATTATATCCTGTAATTTTATTAAATAAAAAAAGTTGTCAATCCCTGTTTTAAACGTATTAGACTCTGAATTCAAATGATTCAGAGTAAAATAAAAACCTGATTAATAAGACTTAAAATTTCTCAAAGCTTTTTTCTCCCTATTATTTTCAGCAACATTTAAATATTTAAAATATATATATTTTTTAGCAAAATTTTATTTGATATATTTAATGAATTATAATATTCTACTAATGATGGCAAATTTGGTTGGAAATGCCTAGAAATCTTTGAAAATAGCTTTAATTTTATTTAGAATAAAAATGCTGGACTTATATTCCTATGTAAGAAGATAATAATATTCTATGTAAGAAGATAAAGATAAGCATGAAAAACAAGCAGATTTGTGGATTATTTAAATAAAGAATCACTAATTTTTTTTTTTTTTTTTTTTTTTTTTTTTTGTAAATATATTATTCTGAAAATGAAGAATTAAATTATAAAGACTTCACATAATGCACGGTTTAATTTGAATTTCTTGTGAGTGAAATTTTCTTTCATCATTTAAATTAATATTGGGTTTTTGGAATATTTTTTATAACATAGCATGAGTGCTAGTATTTCTTTTAGTAAATAAATGTAAGTATATTCAGGAACATGAAAATGTCTTCAAATTATGTTTAACACACACATTTTACATAATTTTAACACATATATCATGTGTCATTAAACATGAGTTAAAATTTAGCCATTATGTACTTCATTGTGATATCACTTGCATTTTAACTTAGTGTGAAATTCCTGTATTTTAAATTTTCAACGTTATTTTTCTCACATGCAAGTTTTTTAAGGAATATTAAAATTGAGTAATCCAAAAATTGATATATTCAAATTATTTTTGCTAATGCAAATAGTTCAGCCTGATTATATCATGATTCAGATCTGCAAAATAATTTCATTTTTCAACAAATTTGTAAACTTTCTAAAGTTTAGTCTTGCAAATTTTTCTATGCTTCATTAATTTTGATTTGGATTATTTAAGAATAATGTATGAAATATTTTAAAAAACTTTATCTTGCAGCTGAAAGACGAAGAATTCATTAAGCTTAAAGATCTTAAAGAAGATGATCCCAAATTAGTGTATAGTGAGAAATTTAAGAAAACAATAAATACCTCTTATTCTGGAGTTCATATACCAGTTGAGATTTATGAAGAATGTAAGTGGAAACTTTTTTAGAACTTGCAAGTATATATATATATATATATATATATATATATATAT
>JAPDSC010058884.1:22078-105963 GCA_026290005.1 Latrodectus geometricus
TATATATATATATATATATATATATATATATATATTTCCACATAATATACTTTATTTTTTTCTTTATCTGAATAATTTATAAACTTTGAGTAAAACCATGTTAAATTAATATGAAACACTAATATTAATGATGCCTGTTTTATTGAATGAAGACCTTAAATCTCTTGTTATATAAAATATAGGATTTAGAATGGTGAAAAATGCGTTTTTGAATGATATATAATATTTTGTTATTGTTTTGGCAAAAGAAAATTAATGCCTAATAGCATTATATACTTCAAATATAGTTCTTTGGAATAAATTTGCTAAATGTTATTATTGCAAAATATGTGGTTTCTAACATCTATATATAAATGTGCATTTATGTGTTTTTCTTTTTTTATAGCAAAACAGTCATTACTTTGTCGATGACACTCACATCTACTAATATCTTTCTGTAAACAATTAATCATTTAGCTGCCAATGAATTTAGTTGCAAAAAATTTTTACAGACATAGGTTTAACCAAGCCGAACGTAAAATTTACCTTTTATAGTATTACAATGAATATTTGGTTTGTATAATCTTGTGTACAGGAATAAATAACTTTTTTAATATTGAGAAAAAATTTTGCATATTTTAATTAGCATTTTTGCCATTAGTATATTGGAAAATTTCAATTTGTACCTTAATGTTTGAGTTTTGCTCGATAAAATAGCTTAATTGAATGAATAATAATGTATTTGGATTATTATACATCAATAAAATTTTGAGTAGTAAAACCTTCTAATTCTTAGTTTGTATGCTTTCCAACTAGATTTTGAATATTTATTTTTATTTGTTTTTCCAGTTAATTTTATTATCTTTTGTATATTAATATTATTTACTTGTATGCACATGCATATGTGTTATATATATTGGGTTGTTTGGAAAGTCATTTAGTTTTTTTGGGGGGGAACATGAAAGACAGTTTTCGTATAATGAATAAATATTTTATTAAATTATATATTGGCCATTCTGGTCCAACACCTTTTGCCATCTTTCTGGCAGTAACATAATTCCCCTCTCATAAAAGTTTTGGTCCTTGCTGGCAAAAAACTGGTTCAGGTGGTTTTTGACATCTTCATTTGAGGTAAAGGTTTTGCCATCCAAAACATTTTGCAGGGACTGGAACAAATAGTAGTCGGAAGGCGCCAGATCTGGAGAATATGGTGGTTGTTGCAGTACGTCCCATTCAAGCTGTAAAAGTTTTTGGCAAGTGACCAAACTTGTGTGAGGTCTCGCATTATCCTGACCCTTCCTGTTGATTAATTCGGGCCTCTTCTCTTTAAGTGAATCATTCAATTTGTCCAGCTGATGACAATAGACTTCTGAATTAATCGTTGTATTGTCCGGCAAAAGCTAAAAAAAAAAAAACGATTCCTTTGACATCCCATCAAACGGAGAGCATCACCTTTTTTTGGTGAATGTTGGCTTTTGACACGCTTTGAGCCGGTTTATCTTTTCTGCTCCATGACCTCTTGCGTTTAACATTGTTGTATACAACCCATTTTTTGTCCCCAGTAATAATCCGCTTCAAAAATGGATCATTTTCTTGACGTTTGAGGAGCGAATCACACGCGTCAACGCGACGACAAAAATTTCGCTCTGTAAGGATATGGGGCACCCACACATCGAGCTTCGAGGTTAAGCCCATGTCTTTCAAATGGCCATAAACAGTCGAATTCGACAAATTTAATCTCTCACCGATCTCTCGTGTGATTATTCGCCGATTTGCATCAACTAATGCCTTTATCGCATCTTTGTCAGCTTCGACCGGCCTTCCAGACCGTGGTGCATCTTCGACATCAAAATTGCCGGATCGAAATTTGCAAACCAGTTCTGGCACTGGCGTACTGTTAACATGCCTTCTGGCGCTGGCGTACTGTTAACAAAAAAATTGACACATCCGTCAATTTTTTTCTCGCTTGGACAGCATTTTTACCTTTTCTGAAGTAAAAAAGTAATCTGCTTATTGCTCTCCATATTTAAAAGGGCACCAACCAAAAACTACTGCGTAGAATTAATAGAACTTTTTCACACACAAGCCTTGCAATATCAGCTCTCAAGACATATAATGGTTATGCGGCTTAAGTGTGAAGTTGGTTTCGAAAAAATGTAATTAAGTCCTCTGACGGGAAAAAACAAAATTACTTTCCGAACAACCCAATATATATATATATATATATATATAAACATATGCATAAATTTAAGGGAAAGTACGAATGGGTAACTTTTTGTTAAAATTGTGAAGATAAATACTTTTTAAAAAAATCATATTCTATAAATTAAATTTTTTTCTATGTTTTCATTTTTTCATCACAAAATACAATTTTCAGCAAAAAATTTTAATGGGTAATTTATTTTTTCTATAAGGCCATGCTGTTGTATTATAAGTCATTTTGTAAAATATTTTTATTAAATACTTCTTTTACTGAAATGAAACTAATTTTCTTCAATTCTGAAGATAAATTCCCATAGATAAAATAAGTCACTGTATTTTATGAGATTATTTTTAATGGACATTTAATTTTTTCTTTAAGTATAAAAATTGATTTCAAAACTGTAATTTATTTTTCTACTTTTTAAATTAATGTCTTGAATCTTTCATACAGCATATAATGTTCTAATAATATTTTATTTCTCTTTTTAACAGTTTCAGTAATTAAAGTTAATAATAACTTTAAATTTTGAATTATTGTACATAGTTTAATTACAATGTAGTAATAAGTAATAGTATTTACTATGTGATATTTTTATTTTCCTTATTTTAAATGTGTGTTTCTGTAATTTAACGATATAAAATTTATTGGATTAAGAATTTTATTTAATTATTGCAGCTCCTGAAATTAAAAATGGTTTGAAATGGACTGCTCAACTTGATAAAATCTTTATAGAAAATGCTAAAAGAGACAAAAATTTGATGTGGCAATCTTTTGGGAGTCAATCTGGTTTTATGCGTATCTATCCAGGTAAATTGATAAATGTCTTTGATAAATATATATATATATATATATATATATACACTCAACATAAATATAACAGAGAGGGAGATTAGTTCAATTCTTCCAACATTTGCTGTATAAATTTGTTTATATGCATATTATATCGGTGCTATGTTAAAACAAAACTCAAAATATATGCATAAAAGTTTAACTTCTTAAAATAGTGCATGCTGCCACATAACTAAATATTCTTTGCTAGATAATATAATTAAACATTATTTCATTTTGCAATCTAAATGTAATAGAAATATTTTATCTAAATGAAAATCATTTATAATGCATTCCTAAAACTTAAACAAAGAAACATATTTTAAACTGCAAGTATTTATAAAACATTTACATAATTATTTTAAGAATACTGTATTTTCCTGCATATAATCAGCAGCAATTTTTTTCGGCGAATAGTCTAAAATATGTACTGCTGATAATATGGGTGTCACATAAAATAAAAAATGCACAGTATAATCAAAAATACAATAAATTGTACAGAAAAAAATCAATTATTATAAAAAAAACTCTGTCTGAATCCCCCTCATCGCAAAGAGCGATAAACTTTAGATGAAAGCACAAGATCGATCGAGAGCGATAATTTCAAGAAGATTCTTGCAAAACTTATCGATATTTAGCTTCTAATAACTTTTAAAATGATATTAGATATATTTAAAAATATATATATTTGCTTTGTTAATATTTAAATGAAAGAAATGGATTATTTACAAACTGTGTATTTTATACACTTTTCTTTTATACTGCGCATGCTTTGTTTTTCACTGCACATTAACACGTTTGTCACCTATTTTTCTTATTTGCTTTCGTTATAGCTTTTAATTTAAATCTGTTGTAAGGCTTATAAGTTTTTGCTTCCATATGACAATATGCGAATTCGAATATTTTTAAAACAAAACTGCTTATGTCAAGACAAATTGCGAAATGTCGTTAGAGACATGAAACTGTAATGTCTTTAGGAAAAACCTAATTCATTTTTGAATGTAATTGGACAAAGTTGATTATAGATTAAATAACTCAGGTGTGTCTTAGTACCATCTGTTATTTATTTTATAAAACATGAACAGATTTCTTTCAAAACTTTCTTGTAAGCTTTTCTGATGGAGAATGTTTTTGTATCAAATTATCCGTGAAGGCGTATAATGCGCACAGCTAAATTTGGAACTTTTTTAAAGCATAATCCACGGATTATATACAGTAATTGAAGTCAATAGCCATTTTATAAAAAAAAATTGTGAAATCTTAATTTTTGATTTATTGTGCATTATTGTTGAATAAAACGTTTTCTTGAAAGAAATTATAGTAAAGCTAATGAAAATTAAATTTAAAGTTTTGTAATTATGGATTTTTAGTAATGAAATATATAACATTTTTTTACTTCTCGGTAAATAAAAATTTTTGTCTTTAATCTTTAACATATTGCTAATAACCTATTGACATGATAATCTTCTAATTATTTATATAAAAAATGATATATTATTTCAAAAGCAGCTTCCAATGAATTCAAAATCAATAACTTTTTTACCTATAAATTAAAGAATATGGATGGATCCTAATTTTACACCATAAAAGTTGACAAATATAGACTTTTTTTTGAAATCAGAAATATAAATGTTCACTGAGCACTTAACATTGGAATTCTATGACTTTTAATGCTTAAAGTATTCAAGTAGGAGCAATCTTTAAGAAATATATATTACTACTCCTATGTAAATTGTGCATTTTTATAACTTTTGTTCATATTTTTAGATGTTTTTTTATTAAATTTTTAAAACATTTTTTGAAGTTTATTTAAGTTATTAATAATTATTTGGAATACTATTTTTTAAAATATTTTGAAGAAGCTTCATTTACAAAATGGTACAAAACAATTTGAATTTTTTTGACCTTAAGAGACTTTATATTTAATTAAAACAATCTTGAAGAAAATATGACCATAAAATATTGGATATTTTTATTACATTATTGATTAGAAAATCTGAGAACAGTTATCTTTGTCTAATCCAGTGTATCTCAAAAAAATTTTAATTTAAAACCTGAACTTTCTAAGTAGATTTGAAAAAATTTGTAGGTATGTATTATTTCATGGCATTTTTAAATTTTATTTCTGCATGCAATTTTTAATTTTATTTAAGCATTAAATCTGCTACAGATTTAAAAAGTGATATTAAAATATTGTTTATTCATTAAGGTGTCATTGTTGAGATAATAATAAATCAGTTAATCATTAATTTTTATTTTTTAGTATAATTAAAAAAATTGCATTAAAGTAAATGCAAAATATTGAATCTAAATATATCTGTATGTATATGTACATGCAATGCAGCTAAATATCATGAGACACTTTGCGCTGTAAATTTGAATATCACCTGAGTTATAACTTGTATAATGTGTCAAACTTCTCTTTGCTTTAACTACAGCATTTACTTTTTTAAAAATAGGCTATCCATTAAGTTCTTGTAAATTAATGTCAGAAATGTACTTAATTCCTCCTGTAATATAGTAAACAGTGCATATTGTGTTTTTGATGGTGTGAGTCTAGTACACAAGCAGTGCTCTTGTTTATTCTTAAGATGTTCTAGAGAATCATATTAGGACCTTGATCCAACTAAACAATCATTTTGACTCAATTATTGCCAAAAATATGAATCATTGACACATTTTTGCATTAATAGAAGTGTTATCATTACTCAAAAGGACCAATTCCAAACTCTTTCCATAGTGTCAGAAATATAAATTGTCTAAAATATCTTTATACATGCCAAGTCATCAAATTGAGAAATAAATTTAGTGGGTTAAGCTCAATATAGGATGAGAAACTTCAAACTTGATACTACCATTACCAAATTTCAAAATTGATTTATACAGTATGCCAGGCATTAGTCAAATACAAATATATCCATTAGAGCACTGGATCATATATAATGATTCATCACTTCACATTGCATTCTTCCTCTGCTTCAAAGTTTAATTATGGTTCATTTTGCTCCACTGCAAATGCATAGATATTAGTACATGTGCTAGATATAATGCCTAGATATTAGTGCATGAAAATCAAATGTTTTCACTTCCTAGAAGGTACTTCTGGCACTGACTTTGTTATATAAATTGAAACAGAAATCCAATGCAATTTTTTAAGAAGATGAATTCTAAGGCTAAAAGGAACACTGTGGTAAGCTCACCAAGGGTAAAAAAAGATAAATGTGGTTAAAATTTGGTCAATTTTTTATCATTGCCAAATAAATTCACCAAAATTAATTTTGAAATGTAGGTTGATATTAGCGAGCTGCCTTAATGGAATCAATTTATCACCAGATGGTGCTTCAATATTTGAAATTTGTCATATGACAATTATCAATTCTAACTGTTTACATTAGATACTTGTGTATGTTGATATTTATATTTCATAAAAGTGTCCAATTTAATTTTTTCTACTAACTTTTTTAAAAAAAAATTTAAATATTACATTTAAAAAATAATTAAATATACCTTTTTTCCTGTATATAATCCACAGATTACATGTTAAAAAGTTTCAAATTTTGTTGTGCGTGTTATATGCCACTGGGGATTATATACAGGAAATTACTCTACTTCAATTTTGAGTTTTGTTCTTTGGCATATTGTATTGCATAATGCTACTAAGCATATTTTAATATTAATTTAATTTTTTTTTCAATAAAGAAAATTGAAAATTTCCTTTATGAAAAATTTTGTTCTTATTGTAAAAAATGTATTATTTATTTAAAATTTAATGATCACTTACTATGTTGTTAATTTTTTTAAACAAAATGAATTCTTGTTTTTAATTAAATTTATATTACATGAATTAATTTATTTGTCTTCTGTAAATTGTTTGCTTCCTTTTAAATAGTAAAAAGACATTCTTATATTACACACCACACACACACACATATATATATTATCTTTAAATACTACATATTTATAATTCACTGCTTTCTGTAAGCTCTAAATTACACGGTGGATTTCCATTTTGTATTTTGTAATTATCTAAATATTGCAAGATATGTTGATTTAGTATGACATTTCTTTTACTTGCAGCCAGCTGGTGGGTTGTTTTACCCCGAAAACCAAACTTTCCTGATCTGTATGATGTTCGACTTCGGCCATGGTACGTGCTCAGAATATTAAAAGTTAAAATTAATTATATTTACTTTATAACATTTTGATATCTATGTTAAAGATTGCCTTATATTAAACTTTTAAGTCTTAGAAATTATTTAGCAATGTAATTAATGATCAAATTCTTCAAATCTTTCAAAAAATTATTTAACTTTCCAAATTCCTTTCAAAAATTTTATAGAATTTAGGTAAATATTATAAAATAATTTCTCAAACACAGTCATTTTATTGTCTTTGTCAAAAAAAGTCATTACGATTACTATGGTATTTTTATGATTTCACAAAATCTAGTGATATTACAATTTAATTAGTATTTATGTTTGAATTTTTTTTTTTAATCTTTTTTAGGTACGTTCATGCTTCAAGTTCTCCAAAAGATATGCTGATATTGATGGATTCGTATGTATTAGTTAATTTTAAATATTCATATATTGCAATCATTTTGTTATATTTTAATTTCATTTCGGTATTTTTAACTCAAAATAATAACTTAAAGTTTTTTTTTTTTTTTTTTTTAAAAAATAGGTCTTTTTTATGTAGTTCAGCTTTAATTTAACAAATTATATATTTTCAATTAGTTATCATGCAAGGACCATTGATTAAAAGGAAAGCTGCATACATATCAATATGAAAATCTTAGAAAGTATTTAATCATCACTGCATACATTGGAATCAAACTGTTATTCAGTATTTAAAATTATTAAACATAAAATGTTTATTTTATTCCTGAGTTAGTTATTTCCAAGCTATACCCTGTGTATTGCTGAGAAAATTTCATCAAGTAATTTTAACATTCTAGTTATCATCTGTGTTGTATTATCAGTTGAGAAAACCTGTGTTGCATGAGAGTTCAAATGTACATATGTATTAAATCTATAACATTATTATCAGAATATGTATTTTCATCATGTGTACTTTTTTATTAATATTTGGATGTATTTTATTTGTGATTTTTTTAGTGTATTTTGTATTAAGAAACTTAAGACCAGTATGAAGAATAATTATGTGAAATATCAAGCAACTGAATGCAGAAAATGTAAAAATTATAAAAAAAATTTAAAACTGAATTATTAACAGAAAACATACTATTTATATGTAATATAAGTATAAAATATGCAATTAAATATGAAGTCAACAGGACAATACAAAGTTTTTGATCATTATTGATTATCAAATCCAACCTTATATGAAAATACAAATACTTAAAAATTCATAAATCACATATAAGAAGAAATAAAACTTAAAAATATTTCATTTTAAAAATGTATATACATTTTTAAAATTAATTTAAACAAGATAGAAAATTGCTGTTGTTTTGATAATAAGTAATTTTTTGAATAGTTACTTACTTTCATTATCTTTAAATGATACAATGTCTTTTATATTATCTTGAGATTTCCAAATATCTCTTAAGAAATTCAATATCATTCCAGTCAACTCTTTGTGTCTAATGTAACTGTAATAAAATATTGTAAATACATGTATAACCTTCTAAAGCAGTAGAAGGTAGAGATGTGCTCATACTTTTTTTAATCATTTTAATTAACAAATTTATGTTCTGTATTCACAAACCAATGCTGAATTCTAGTATATTTATAATGATTATTGTATATGTAACATCTTTAAATGTTTATTTACGTATGAATTGATCATTTATTGAATAATTTCATTACATTTTTTAGAAGTGGAAGTATGCATGGTCAAACAATGGAAATAATGAAAATTGCAGTTAAGACTCTTCTTACAACGTTGGGAGAAAATGATTTCGTGAATATTATATCTGTATGTATTTTTATCGCTTTTCACATTCATATGTATATCCTTCTAATCTTTTTTTTATCAAAAATAAATAATATTCTTTTTAAAATTTTAGTTTAACACAACAGCAAAGTGGATTTCTTGTTTTGATACTCTTGTTCAAGCTAATCGAAGAAATAAACAGGTATTAAAATGTTTTATAAATTTTTAAATGTAATCAAGTTTGAATTTGTCATAATGAAATATATATATGATTGCTAAACATTAGAATATCTTTAAATATTTTTAGAATATAAGCATCATATTTAAAAAGTTGTTTTTAAGAAATTTTGTTATTGTTTTGCTGGCATACTTTTATTTGTATAGTTTTTTATTAAATCACAAATTTTCTATTTGTTCTCAATTTTTTTAAGATCTAAAGGATCTGACATGAAACTTCAAATATTTTAAGTATAGTTTTTCAGTAAAAATTTGAAAAATAATATGTAAATTAAATTATTTTTCGATTTTTATTGTTTTAATTATTTATTTTAATATCATATTGAATGTTCTGTTAAAATAGTTAAAAATATACTTTCCAATTTCCAGATTCTTTCTAAGCGTATTGATTCCATTGAGGATGGAAACATGGCCAAATTGGATGTTGGACTTGAATTTGCGTTTAAAGCATTAGAAAAAGTAATCTTTACATTTTGCAGTAATAATTATCCGTACAATTTTATGGTTTTATTTTTTTATATAAATTACTTTGTTGTTAGCTTCATTTTGAGCAACATTTATGTACATACATACTATTAATATGAATATACTAAACAATAGTCATTAATGTGGTTTAATGCATAAAAATATAACAGGATTCTTTATAATTGTAAGCCAAGGCAAACTCTAATTCTAAAATTCATAGTATTCCACAAATAAATGCAATAATGAAACTTATCACACAAATTTGGTACAAGGACTATTTTTCCTGTGAAAAGGACTGAACAAAATATGATCAGGAGTACAAATTATCTTAAATGACTAATGATTTAAAATTAACATGGAAAAATTCTTTACTGCAACATATTATGAACTTGTAGATTACTTGTATTTATTAAATGGAAGGATTGGGGTCCACTTACTCAAACTAGGAAAGACATGTGCTTTCATGAAAATTACTGTAGAATTTCAAACATTGTCCATTATTTATATGTGTCATACTGTGAAATAATGATTTAATGATATTAGTAGTTTAAATTTTGTGACACATAATGATTGCCTGTAATTTTCTCTTCAAATGTAGTGAAAATTAAGACAACCATTTTTTGAAAAATTAAAACAATTATGTTCCATATTCTGCTTTTTCTTCATTTAATATGGAATGATTGTGTAATAACACTAATTTAGAAAGAACTGATAATTCTCATATCTGTTTGATATTAACAAGTAATTATTTATATATATACATTTGTATTACTACTTCCTACTTTCTATTCATTTTTGCTCATGTTGTTGGTAGAACACCAAAATCAATGATGAAATCTGATATTCCTTGAAAATTGAATTCATTTTGCTTTGATTCAATAGAATATTAGTTTAACATTAATTTATGGGCCCATATAAATGAAAAGTGAATTCTGTTTGTATTGTTTACAATGGTGATTCATAAATTTTAAGTATTGAAAATTTTTATTTAGAAATCAACTTTTCTCAGTGTGTAATGTTAACATATTTTCAGTACATATTATTATTTTCTCAAATATTTGTTTCTCGTTTGTATCTTAATATTTAATCATTGTTATATAAAATCAAATTATCTTGTAATTTAAAATTTTTAAGAATTATAAGAGACTTCCAGGATATAACAAATATTTTAGTATCAGTCATTAAAAATTTTCCAATTATTATCTTAAAATGTTAGTATTTTTCAAATATAAATGAAATAACTAATATTCATAAAAAGTTTGATTGGTTTTGTGTATGTTCATTCTATACAAAAATCAACATAATATTTTTATTTATAGTTAAGAATTCAATTTAATTTTTAAACATTGTGCAGGAGAGTAGATTTTTAAAATTTTAATGATCACAATTTCCTTAAGATAGGGTTTGGAATAAAATTGACAAATTTTTTTCTTATTATACCACTTAAAATATTTAATGACTGGAAAAATTGTAATTTGTAATAAAAAGTAAAATTAGCCTTTTTTGTAGTTAAAATTATATTTTATATATTGTTAGAATAACATTAACAAAATATGTTTTATTAACTTTTTGAATTTGTTAAAATTCATTAATACAAATATTTATTTCAACTTCAGTTTAGAGAAAATCGAACAGAAAATTGGGCAGGTGCTGACTGCAATCAAGTAATTATGCTGTTTAGTGATGGTGGAACTGAAGAAGCATGGGAAGTTCTTGAGAAATATAATTCTGACAAAAGTGTAAGTCCAATAACGTGAAATGTTTAGTTATATTTTATTAATAAACAGAAATGAAAGCAAATTTTTGCATAAATACCAAATGTAGTAATTGTTTTTTAATCCAACTTTCTATGGTTTGTATAATTTATAATTGTTATTAATTGAGATATTAATGTTTGAATTTTTTTAAATAGATTTGGTTATTTGTCAACCTAAATATCATATTTAGCTTGTTCTTTGTTTATTAGAATTATTATCTTAAGTTTCTATGCAGTGATTTATTCTTTTTAATTTATCAATCTGTCAGCCTACAAAATAATTTAGTCTTTGGTTAAAAAATTTGAGTTCAATTCCTACCTCTTTTGTATATGTTGTAGGGGTTGATTCCACTTTAATTTAGGACCCGACTAGCCCATGTGTACAAATTTACTGTGAAGTGACAATCAAATCCAAAATACAAATTTACTGTAAAGTGATAACCTAATCAAAAAAAAATTCTAAATTATATTTTTTGTGTAAAATTCACTTCAATCATTTATATTTAGTTTAAGTGTAATTTTTATTTGATATTACTATTAAAGCAGTTAATATTTAAAAGCATAGCATAGCCACAAATTCAAATGTGTGAGATTATAGAGTTTCTTCTAAGTGTAACATATTTTTTTTTAATTTTACTAATTTTATTGATATTAATATTTATTGATTTTGTTTTTGTAATTATTTTAAATATTTTTACTCTTTTACATATATTATAAAATGATAAAATTAGTCCATTAAGTTTTAAATGCCTTTTTAATATGATTTAACAAATAGATGTAAAATATATGAAATGCTGTGTGAATCAATTAAAAATTATGTAATATACTTATTTAGAATGATTTAAATACTTGTTGTGAATATTGTAATGGAAGAATTTTTATAAAGATAATGCTTTAAAAAAGTTTATTGAATAAAATCATTCCAAAATTATGGATTAAATATTTTAGCTAAAATTTGTAATATTTAAAAAATTTTGTATAATATTAACTGCTTGAAATTTAAATAAGAGAAACCACACAAAATGTTTTTACGATAAAATATATTTATTGATTTCATTTTTGTGATTATTTATTGATCTTATTGACTATTTTGATTGTGATTAATAACTTTAATAGGAGCATTCAAATTATTTTCTTATGTGATTGTTCAAATATATATTCATTGTTACATTAAATTACAGGTTAGAGTTTTTGCTTTTGCTATTGGACCCCATCCAGTCCCTTATGCGACTTTAAAAGAAATTGCTTGCTCAAACAGAGGTGATTTGTCTTTTTGATAATTACTTAAAATAACTCTTGTGTTACGTAGTAATTAAATTATATTGTTTATACACATTAATCAATTTCATTAAATTTATACAAAATTGCTGAATTGCACTTTTTATCAAAATTTTATACAAGATTTTTTTCATTTTTTCATAAGTCTCAGTAAAATGCGTCAAAGACATTTTTTGTGATAATTGCAATTATAATAATATAAATATATCATAAAGTATATCACTTGCATAAAGTATATCAAAGTTTACTTATATTCATTCACAATGTTGAATTTTAATTTAACTACATATGTATTTCGCACATTTACTTCATAATGATGGTAATTATTAGTTTTATCTTTTTGTAACTGTTGCGAACATCACAAATCATCATTGAAATGAACTTAATTTCATCTTACATAATGTATTTATTTTGCCAATGAAACTTATTCTTCACTGCATTTATGCATTATTAATTTTATTACAAAATGTTGTCATATAAATCAAATTGAATTCGTTCTCTCCCCATTTTTTTCCTACAAATTCCAACTTTTGCTTGAAAACAGCTGTCATGCATACCAATAATTAATTTACATTTTTTCCTAGTATTGAATTTTGATAAACCTCATATAGTTCAAATGAATGACATTTTACACAAAAGATGTTATAATTATTTTACAAAAAAAACTTAATCCTGCCATATCAATTATAATTTTGTTCAATATTTCCTTATGACTTGTCAGTAAAGACAATTTCATTCCATTCTGCCATCCGTATCCTTCTTTCATTGTACCATTGGCAGCAGAGACCGCCGCCAATGTCTGTGGTTCAAGGATAGATAAAGCAATGGACGTATTGCTGCCAGACCACTCTGCTGGAAACGACGTCGAATGGTACACGCAGACATTGGATGATGCGTTATAAACTGAATGTGCTGTGTGATGCTTTGTTATGTGGCTGAGCGATCCGTCATGGCCAAGCACACAATTTGCCTCTCATCACATTAAGTGGAACACTGAGATGAATACAATCAAATACGTCGGTCCGTCATACCCTCCTGCATTCAATGATCACATATCCACATTACAGTTGTTTGGTTTCATCCAAAACTACCGATTTTCATGTTAAGATAATCCACAATTTTGGCAGGCCACTATCCTTCCTCTGTCAAATTAGGATACTTGATCAGTTAATTCTACGAGACATTATTGATAATTTTTTTTAAAAAAAAACACAATTGCCAAACATGAAATCGTTGAAATTTGTAAGCCTAAAATAGTACTTTGAAGTGGCACCACAGGCATGCAGGATGTGCATCTCCACTGAAATTCTAATCATTTGCGTATCCCACCTGTGCCAATGCATGTTAAAAATTTCATGTTATTCGCATGTTTCTGTCAGGATGTTGCATTTACGATAGTCAGTAGTGTATTTTGTATCTATAAATATTTAACTATTTTATACAAAATCAATTATTTGTTATAGGTTACTTTACATCAATTCAAGCAATGGGAGCAGTTAGAACTAAAATACAAGTAATTTTTATTCATTTGTGTTTACTTAAACATTTTAATTATGCATGTATTTTAGAATCTTTCTATGTAATTGAATGTTTTTGCAACTAAATTTTTAGGTATCTGTGTGACTGTTTGATATTGCATGCATGTCTTGCTAGATTAGATAGTTGTAGAGTAAGTAATTGGTTTGCTTTTTATTTATTTGTTCCTTATTTTTATCTTTGCTCTTGATTTGTTTGTTTTAGTTTTGCATTTTAATTTGTTTTTACTGCTTCTGTTTTGTTGTTAACATCTGCTATTTTTACTATCTCTTATTTATTTTATAAAATATAAACATTTCTTTCAAAGCTTTATTGTAAGCTTTTGTATTGGAAAATGATTTTTTATCAGATTATATTCATAGTGACATGTAATACACAGAATAAAATTTGAAACTTTTTCAATGTGTAATCTACGGTTATATTCAAGAAAATGTAGTAATTTGTTGAAAATATTTTTTTGCAATGACTTCTTTTTGCAATGAAACAATAACAGTATTCATTAAAAAGAATTAAACAATACAAGATAAAGTATAAATAAACTGACATAATTTTAATTTGTTATAGTTCTATTTAATTAATGTATAAATCTATGATTAATTATTTAAGCACTATTTATGTTAAATATTATAAAATTCTAAATATTTTCTGTTTTCAAAAATGTCAATATACTAAAAAAATGTTTTCAATTTGATATCTTGGAAAACTTATGTTGACAGCTCAGATTAATTAAAAGGAAAATATGATGGACCAGCTTATTTAAATAATAGTAAAAATACTTAATTAACAAATGAAACAACAATTATATATGCAGGAATTCTAATAAAATATTGTAGAAGTCTTTATGAGAGTTAGTGTTTTCTGGCATTTTAACACTGAGCTCAGGTGTAGTTGACGCACATATGTCGACAACTTTTTTATATTTATCATTTTGAGACTACTAGTATGTAGTATTTTTAAATTACTAGTAATAAATATTTCTTGAAAGCAATGAAAAAAAAAGAGTGTATTTTATTTGTAATCTTCAGGCTTATTAATATTTGCTGTTTATTTGACTAGACATTACATTTTAAATTATTTATTGTTATTTTGTTTTTTCTATTATCAAAACTAGATTCTTCTCATCTTTTCCCCTAAATTTATCTGGAATTTCATTTGAAGTTATTTTTCGTTTCCAGAATGTTTTACATAATTAATGTTTTGAATTTTCTGCCAAATACTGAGGATTTGGTGATATTTAAGTCTTGTGATAATAGAAAAGCAGTGTAATTTTAAATTAACTTAATCTATTGTCTGTATTTTATCTTTTTAGGACTATGTTAAGGTCTTGGGTCGCCCCCTTATTTTGAATTCTATTAGAGACTTTGAATGGACTAATCTGTATCTGGATGCTATGGTATTTTCAGATTTTTTAAAGACAAATACTTTTTTTTTTTCAATTTTATACTGATTATTTTAATTTTATATTTTTCTTAGGGTCTTGGAATGATGACTACAGTTACATTACCTGTTTATAATAGAACAGATGATGGAGTAAGTAGTGTCAAAAAATTTATACTAATTATCAGCACTTACAAATTGTATGCTTACAAAAAAAAGACAAATTTCATTATTTTCATATTTTTATTATTCAAAGAAAAAGTACAATTTCAAAAAAAAATATTTAAAGATTTCAATTTTATTAGAAAATAATGTAAATTTAAAAACTCTTTTTGTTTTTAAAAACTAATTTACTTACAAATTTGCAAACTGAATTGGAATTGATCACTTTTAATTAAGTATAAATTTGTTTATTTCATAAAGTACATTAAAAATATCTTAGAAATTTTAAAATTTTCAAAACTTTTTTATGTTTTATTTATTGTTTAAATTTAGATAAAATTGTCTGTTAATATATTAAATGAACAAAAAATTATTTTTTCGTGATTTTTGTTGCATTTTTTAAAAATTTCTTTTAATTTTTAGAATATAAATAAAAAGAATGAATTTCCCAGTATATCCAAACAGGTCTTTTGCACCTGGAACATATTTTAATCATAAGCAAATTAGGTAAATCCTATGGAAGTACTCTTAATAATATTTTGTTTCATTTTGATAATAAAAAAGTATTCCAGAAGTTCTGAATGCATATTGCCTGATCTAAAATGCTATTTTCAAATTATAGAGCAATTCATGCAAATTATCGTCTTCCTACTATCTAATATTTTTTCTTGAATTAATTTTAAATTTACTAATTGAAATGTGTCATTTAAGATGTTCTTTTTAAAGTAATGATAACAATATATACATCCTTGAATATTCCTTAGATAGTTTTATGACAATAGGAAAATAAAGTGCTCGAAAACATATCCGATTTTAAAATTTTGTTTATCAATCACTTTTTGATGCTCATATTTTGGGTTGTACACTTATGGCAATGTTTTTACTGCTATTGATTAAAGAATTTCATATAGATATAATGAATGTCAAATTATGACTTTATGTGTAATAGATGAAATAAAAAAATATTTTGTACAAAATTTGTATTTTTTATGGTTTTTTTGTAATAATATATAAGTAATTGGTTATATTATACTGAATATCTTTTTGCATATTATCAAGAGTATATTTATACACATAACTACAAAACATACTCTGGTTGGTTGGTTGGTTGGGTTTTGTGGCGCAAGGTCCAAAAAGGACAAGCTGTGCCAAATATATATTTTTTTCAACGCTAAAAATTTAAAACATAAAAATATACTCTGACAAATGTTGCTTAGTACTATATGACATATCAGTAACTATGATAACAGCAGGGCCGGCGCTAGGGGTGGGCAAGCCGGGTCCCTGCCCATGGCGGCAAATTGGCCCTAAAATTAAATTTCTCAAACTACTAAACATTTTTTCTTTCTAAAATAATTTAGTTTTGACCCACGATATACTAAACTTTTTTCTTTAAAATGAATCATATTTTTATGCATTAAGATATTTGGAATCAAAACCCTAACACCCTGTATATATACAGGGTTTTTTTTTTTAAACATACAGCAAAAATTTGTTTCGAAGATACAGGGCGAGCAAAATTTTTGACAATATAACAACATTTTATTACCAAAAATTACAGATAAAGTTTTTTAATCAACAAGAACTGTTGAAAATAATAACCTTCAGCTAGAATAAGAATGCAAGAAATTTAATGATTTTAAAAATTATAAAAATAGGATTTGACGAAAGCTATGTTTGTCCTGTATCTGCGAAACAAAGCAGGTTCACAAAAGCTATCAAAGGATAAAATATTCTTAGAATAGTCCAGGGAACAAACCCTTGAATTTTTGGCATATGTTTAATAAACACCCTGTATATATTAATAATGTATGAACTTTTAACTATTTGAAATGTCAAAATATTTCAAATACAAGAAAACTTACAAGCATAAGAAATTCCCTCTTAAAAATGGCTTAAAACTTTAAGAAATAATTTTTTTATTATAATTTAATCAAAGGGACACAGTAATAGAAATTTTAACCGTGTGTCTTAATTTGTCGAAACATGTATGAAAACGTGAAAAATATGTACGGGGGAACGCGAAAAATCAGTCCTGACAAGCTTTAACAAGCCTTACACCGTGACTATAAAATGAAAAAGGGTAGTCCCATTGTTTTATTTATGAAATAATTACCTTGCAGATTGGTTGCTAGTAATATAGAATGCGTTATATTTTACAGTACTCTAAAACGATTGACAGTCATTCACAAAGACTTATTACCGCAGAAATAAATTATTGGGGAGAGGTGCTTCTACGAATTGATTCAAGAATAAAAATGCTTACTCAAAATTGCTTAGCCCTCAGAGGTACAAGTGATAAACTTTACGATTTTGGTAACTGTAATTTTTTACAAATTATTCAATTACTTGCTCAGTTTGATCCAGTAATGGAAGAGCATATCCGCAAAGTGCTTAAAAAAGAAGAAGCTAAAGTGCAGTATCGCGGAAAAGAAATTCAAAATGAATTGATTATTCTTTTAGCTGAAAATATAACATCTCATATTATTACTGATATTAAAAAAGCTAAATATTATTCAATAATTCTAGATTGCACTCCTGATATCAGCAAGATAGAGCAAATGATAGTTTTAGTAAGGTATGTATCCATTGACAAGTCCAATCCCAAGGAAGATTTTTAGGCTTTCTTCCGGTTGAAAAATCGACTGGATATGAACTTTCAGCTCTAATACTTAAAAGACTTGAAACATTGGGATTGAATTTGCAGGATATGAGGGGACAAGCTTACAATAATGGTGCCAACATGAGAGGCAGTAAAACGGGAGTACAATCTAGAATAAATGAGTTAAATCCAAGAGCATTTTAACTTCCATGTAACAGACACTCATTAAACTTGGTAGTTAATGACGTGGTAAAAGCATCTGTCGAAGTCTTCCGCCAATTTTTTTTAATATAGTCCAAAAACTATATCTGTTTTTGTCCTCATCAACTTTTCGATGGACCATGTTATTAAAATATGTTTCCGGACTTATTTTGAAACAAGTGATACTCGTTGAGAAAGCCGAATAGATGCATTAAAACCACTAAGGTATCAATTAGGAGGGATATACGATGCTTTACTTGCTGTTGGTAATAACTCGGAGATTGACAACTCTATAAGAGTTGAGGCTTCTGGACTATTAAGTTGTGTTAAACAATTTAAATTCTTATGCTGCATTGTAATTTGGTACAAAATCTTAAATTGTATCAATCCTATAAGTAAGCTCTTGCAGACAAAAGACTATGATTTACCATCTGCTATGGAGCTCTTGAAAAATTGTAAAGATTTTTTCAAGGATCTTAGATCGGACGGAGCCTTTAATGAAATGCTTTGCTATGCTCGAGAACTCGCAGACGAAATTGACATACCTGCTAATTTTGATTACCCAGCCACGTCATAGAAGAAGGAATGTTAATTTCGATTATGAGGCAAAAGATGATACAATAGAAGATCCTGCTTTGAAATATAAAGCAGAATTTTATTTTTTTACATTAGATAAAGCTATCAATGCACTTGAATCCAGGTTTGATTTGATCAGTAGCCACAGCAACTATTTCCAATTTTTATACAATATTTCTGATTTAAAAGATATTCCTCAAAACGACATTATAAAGTATTGTAAAGATTTAGAAACAGTGTTGACTGATGGTAATTCATCCAATATAAATGCGCTTGACTTGGCAGACGAGCAGTAGCTGTTTCGGCTTTGCTAAACAAAAAAGAAAGTCCAGTTGAGATTTTAAAATTCATATCGAACCTGGATTTTTCTCCCAATCTTGGTATAGTTTTAAGAATATTGCTGACTCTCCCAAGTGTGGCAAGTGGAGAAAGGTGTTTCTCCAAATTAAAATTAATTAATAAATTTTTACGCTTCACAACTACCGAGGATCGACTAAATGGCTTAACAACAATAGCCGTCGAACATGACCTGGCTGAAAAAATTAATGTTAAAGAAATTATAAAACAATTTTCAGAACTAAAAATGAGAAAAAAACACTTTTAATTTCAACTCTCGGATTAAATGTATTTTTAATATGTAATGAAGTTTTAATATTTAGTGGTTTTATAATTTGTTTTACTTTTTTTTTAAATATCTGTTCTGTATTTTATAAGTATACACCAGAAATGACTCTTTCCTTTTTTTCTGCGCAACCCTAATTTTAATTTAGTGCCAAAAACATAAATAAATAAATATTTTTTTGCTAATCAAAACTTCAACATTGCTGATGGTTGCAATTTTTTTACTCGTTTTATTTTACCATTAATTGTGGGGAGGGTTTAGGTTATCTCTTTTAATTTTTGTTGTAAAGGGGCGGCATTTTACCGGTTTGCCCGGGGCGGCGAAGCTGCTAGTGCCGGCCCTGATAACAGGCATTAATTTAAGAAAGGAACTTGATATTTTTCTGAAAACTTTTGAACACCTTTTGGATCCATGTCATTTGTACACTCATTAACAGTTAGTGAAAATTTAATAGTCATGTGCAATAATTTTATTTTTGCTATACAATCAGCTTCTGCATATTTAGCGTAGTTTGATTAACTAGCACATTGTAAATTCTAAACCATTACAAACATCTCTCCTGGTGGAATCCAAATCCACTTTGTGTTAAAGTGAAAGTCAAAGAAGTGATATTAAATTACTAGTTCGAAAAATTTATAAATGAAGTTCATGGCTCAAGAAAGTCAATCAAGAATTCGTATTTTGTTTGATCTGTTGAAATTGATTAGAGACATAACTTGTCGCAAAAATATTGTAATTCCCATGAAAAATAGGTCATCAAGAGATATTCTATTGGGAGAATGAATTGTGATTCACACGAATTTCCAAATATCTTTAATATGGAAAATGTCATAGCTTTAATAGTTGTATTTTAGTTTCCGAATAATTCTTAAATGAAGTAATTTATACTATTTGGAAGAGACTGTATAACAAAAGAGATCTATAGCTTTTTCATGAGTAGCAATATTCACCCATGTCATTAAGTTTTCTTGTATATCCTATCTCTAAAAAGTGCTTTTTGATGTAAATAGTTATTTTTTATGTCATCTTTTTTTGTATTTTTTCTAAATAATGAAACCTTTCAAAAATTCAAAGTTGATAAATTTTAAACACATAGAATTTTTTTTTTTTTTTTTATCAAATTCAATGTTTTGTTTGAAAATTTCCCTGTGTTTTAAAATACAGAAAGAAATTAAAATTGCTATAGATTTATTTTAGAAACAGCTGTTTAGCACCTCAATTTTATAATTTCAAATAATCCTTAAAAGGAATATAACAAAGAACCCTTAATAAATTCATTAAAGGAATTTCATGACATCTAAGATGATTAAAACATCGCTTCATTTTTATTTCACTATTCTTGAAAACATTTTGATTGTATAATGCAGATTGACTTGAATATGGCAATAATTTCTATATTGTTTGTAAAATGATAAAATATATATTTTATAGAATCAAAGTATGGCTGGTGTTATGGGAATTGACATTGCATTAAGTGAAATGCTTGATTATGAACCTTCATATGAGGTAAATTTTTGATTAACTTATTACTTATGAGCAACTTAGCATGCATATTCCATTTACAAGTCAACAATTCTTGGCTGTTTTATTACATTAAAATGAAAAATGTACTTTAAAATTTTGTAAATTCTTATAAAATGCATAATATCATACTAGTTTTTGTTGTTTTAACTTTAATTATTTTTATTTTAATGGATAAAAAATATTTATATTTTCATCTTAACATCATCTATAATATATGTAATATATCCTTGCAAAACTATTAAGTTTTCTGAAAAAAGAGAATAAGTCTTAATCTCAATTAATACTTATCTGCTCATACAGTGTTGCATTTAGGCAAAACCAAGTATGCAATTTTCACAAATTTTTAAATAATTAGTTCATAATTTTATATATTTCATTTTTATATATTATGATTGCAAAAATTTTCTTTTCTTAAAAATAAAAGTTTTGATTTCTTTGTTACCAGACATAATTCTGTCAACTAATATTCTGAAAAAAGAATAAACATGTTTAAAAACTTCTAAAGTTTAGTCCATCCAACTTAATAATAAAATTCATAAAAAAAAATTTTAAGAATCTTTAGTTTTAATTGTTAATTTTTACATATAATATAAACGCTAATAGAGAGTATATATCAATACATTGATTATTATGGTATATAAAAATATAAAAATTATTGATACTAAACAATATTTCAATGCCCATTTAGCAATATTTTATTTATTTGGATATAAGTCTCCAAGTATTGATTATTACAGATCAAATCTAAGGAAGTGTGGCAGCTTATCGCACCAAATAAAATGCCATGTAATTTTATGATTCTCAACATATTAATATTTTATTTTAAGAAATTCCTCTGCATTAGAATATGTGAAGAACCAGATTTTGCAATATATCTCTTGTTGCTGATTGTGACATTTGAAAACTGTAATTTTTTTTTTTATTCTACAGAACATATTAATCTTAAAAAATATTATTCCTGAATGTTTGATAGATATGTTGATTGTTAAAATCCAAAGTAAAATAATTGACCTATTATATTTTAAATAATGATTGTTGATTACTGAATGAAAATTTTTCTTATTCTTTCTAAGTTAATTTTCCAAAGTGAATTCTAATCTAATTTAAGTTACCAAAAATTGAATACAAAACTATTAATTTTAATTGATTAACATTTATATTAATGTAAAAAATTATATATCATTGTAATTAAGGTGTTTATTAATTGACTTATTTACTAAGTTTGTTATTAAGTTCAAGATATTAACATTTTGCTATTAAATGAATATTAATTAAAAATAAGTCTTGCATTGTATTTATGCTTACAACTGTTTTAAATCATCTAATTGCCTAAAGGTAACATATTAGTAAACATGATGTAAAAATGCTTATGACTTATTTTAGATTGGGCCAGCTGGTTATTCATTCGGAATTAATCACAATGGGCATATAGTGTTTCACCCAGATCTGAGAACAGATGTAAGTTGTAAAAACTTTTGCTCATTTATAAAAATGTTATTGATATTATTTTAGATTGGCCCTCCTGGTTACTCATTTGGAATTAATCACAATGGCCAAGTAGTTTTTCATCCAGATTTAAAAACAGATGTAAGTTTTATTAAATTTAATCATGCCTGAAATCTAATTTTCTTCATCAATTTCTTTTTCAATGAGGCTGAATAAAATGGGAGCTTGGTTACTAGATTTCATGAAGTGCTGCTCTTTCTCTTTTTCTCATATTTGCTTTCGATTTTCTATAAAATTCTTTATATTTGAAATTACTGTTTAGTTTTATTTCTTTATACTTTTACTTTGTTTAAGAGCTGAACAAATGAATTGAAGCCTGCAATTTCAAATATACAGCTGAATATAAAAGGGAACTGCTAGTTTTGCTTTTATAATCTTGAAATTTATATTTTGGTTTTTGCATAAGCTAATTATGAGCATTCAAGCCAATAAGAAAAGTGAATGAAATTTTTTTTAAAAAAAAGTAATGAAAAATTGGAATATAATACTGAATTACTTGTATGTGTTTTATTACCTTCTTTCATTTTTTTTTATCTCAGTATTGAAGGTAATCATTTTGATAAAGAATGACTTCAGGCTGCATAGTACTTATAAATGCATGGTGCTGCTGTTTATTGCAATATGGAATTTTAAGCCATTTGCTTATAATTTATATTAATTATATACAATCTGCTTGTCTTTTTTTAACATTTTTATCTATAAATATCTTCATATTCAACTTATTTATAAGTGTTATTCAACAAAATGTTTTGATTTATTATTAGTTAAACTGTAAAAGCAAGATTTTAAAATCTGCAAATTTATGTTATAAGTCAATAAAATATTTATTATACCTTTCCTTACAAAAGCAGTTAAATAGAAATAAACATTTACTTGTATCAATTCTAATCATCTTAATGGAAATGTGAGTGAAATCTAGAATTATAAGTTTTTGTCACATAAGATTATATGAAATCAATTACTCTTAAATAAAGTTTTTAAAATCTTTGCAAAATCAATGTATCTTTATAAATTTATTGGTATTTGCTCTGATGCTATTTCATAATTAACTTGTAAATAATTTGATTTACCATGAAAACTTTTTTAAACATTAATGTTTGCTATTTCTGGACATCTGCTTCACTATCATGAATTGTATTCAGTAAATGCAACCATCATTTATATTTATTTTTTTATTGACTTTCATTTTAAATTTTTTAAGCAACTATAGTGTTACTACTTATATTTTATAAGTTGAATTTAAATTACTTAGAATTTATACAGTTAACAATAAGTTTTTAAATCATTTTTTGTGTTAAAATTATTACATAAAATATGCAAAATATTATGGAAAAAAACTTTTTTGAATTCATATCAGAGTTTATTTATAATTTTTTAAAACCTTAAAAAGCAACAATATCTAGGTTAGACCTAAAGACAAGAAAAGATGTAAAATATTGTTTCACTTATGAGGCATAGTTCTTATTTGTTAACATTTATGTGTATAAATAATTACAATTAAAATATGTTTTTCTTAATTTTAATTTCAGTCATTTTTTTGTTAAAAACTGTTAAAAATTAAAAATATCAAATTTTAAAAATGTAAATTAAGAGATTAACATTTACCTATGACTTTTGTAAATAACTTGTACTTCTTACGAAGAATTTTTTTTTATGCTGTCATAATTAATGTGATGATTTTAATATTATATTAATTAAATATTTATATACTCTATAATGTTTAATGTATAATTAATCATATTTTAGATTTTTTTCAATATTATGATTTGAGGTTTATTATATATAGTCTGTTTTTATGAACGAAGCATAATGTCACTTGTATTTCTAAACAAAAAATAATTATAAATTAAAATACATGCTTTAGATTTTGTTTGTAACAGCACTGTAAAAAGTGTAGTTAAATTGTTTAAAAAAAGGCAGATACATTCAAATAAAATACTTATAAGTTTCAATGTATATTATAATAGTATAGGAAATTAATCAGTAACAATTATTAGATTTACTGTATGACTTTATCTGCACGAACCAGTTGCTAAGAAAGGCACTTTTAGATTAGATGAATAAAGGGTTTAATCAATGATTTCTCTTATGTTTTAGTTTGAATATATAGAAGATCCTCCACATCTAGATTTTCTGGATGTGGAGATTAAAAATCCTGCTAAGGAAGAGGTACGTAATTATACTTCATACGGTTATATTTAAAATTTTTCACTCAGACAAATACTAGTAATTGCTTATTGTAGTTTTTTTTTATGCATATTTGGAAGTTAAATTAATAAACTATTTTACTCATATTTAATTAATTTTAATCTTAGTTGATATTTAAAATTGTAAACTCTATATTTTCTTGTAACAGATGTTTCACTTAAATTATTTACAAAATATGGTCAATGTATTTTATCAAATTTAACTAAATTTTAGAAATTCATGATTTTGATTTCATTATTTCTTTTATAATATCCAATTCATAAACTCAATTTTGCTTGATAAATCATAAAATTCAGAGACTGGTAATTATCTTTCCTATGCTTTCTTCTGTGAGATCACATTATCTTGTTGTTCTCATTTAATTTTTTTACAGACAATGCTTACATATTTTTAAAATCTTGCATAAAGAGGATATATTTCTCTTATGTTAAACAAAAGACTCGTTGAAGAAGGAAATATTTAAAAGTATCATAGTTTTCCATAAATTACTTATTTAATTCTATAAATATTTTATAATTTTGATTATTAAATTTATTTTTCATACATTTCAAATGAAATTTAATGCAAATTAGTAAATGTTTTAAATGCATGTAAAATGAGGCATTTTAACGTTTTTATCAGTTTTTGTTTTTCTTATAAGTAAACAAGATGTCTGAACTGTGATATCTTCTAATTTTATTATTTCTGGCATACCATTTACACTTCTAATAAATATAAATATTAAAAATACAAACTTAAAAACTTTTATTACTCAGAAATTCTTTTATAATTTCAATTTTTAGAAATTGAAAATATTTTTACTCAGAATTCATTTAAAATATTAAATTCTGTAAGAAAATGTTGCCATTAATAATATTATGGATTAATTTTTCAACAAACAGTTGTTGAAAATTAATTTGGATTATCTTTTATGTTCATTAATTTGATACGGAACAAAAATATATTCAGCAATTTTTTCGTTTTTATAGGTATAATAATTTTTTATTTATCATATATACATGAATTATATATTGAACTCAGAATTCATCTGCTGCTTTATTACTTTTTATAAAATTTACTATTTTAGCAGTATAGTTGATAGGGAAACAACTATAAATTTACATTTTTAAAAAATGTAAATACCTTAAATTGCCCCTTATGGTTCAAAACATTTATACTGATGATAGAAATGCATGCCTAATTTATCAATAGTTAAATCTTTATATACTACATATTCATATATTGCCATGAAAGTATGAAATTTAAAATTCTTTATGTTCAAAATAAAGTAGAAGGTTAGTAAGCTATTTAAAAATGATTTTACTTGAATTTTATTTCATTTTTATGATACTCATTTTAAATTATTATATCATTTTAAAATCTTAAAAGTACCTTATTAGCTACAGCGGACAAAGTTTATTTAAATATCATAAAATAATTTAAAAAAGAAGTTTAAATTTTTTTAGAACAACTGATTAGGCTAGTTTCTGATTTTTAAAATCATAATATATATATATATATATGTTACCGTGAAAGACCAAAATCAGAGAATGTCGACATTCACCGGTGAATGTCAACACATACCAAAAACGTTGGTGAAAGACCGTACAATTGATTACATTTCTTGCACTTTCGGACCATCGCCGGTATATGTCGACAATCACAGACAAGCTTTGGTGGAATTTGAAAAGATGATTAAAGAGCTCGAAAAGGAGATAACAGAAGGCAACGTCAACAAAGAGGTGCGGCCTAAAGCACGTTGACAATCACAGACAAAACAAAAACCATTCCCGGGCTTCCCTTTCCAC
This sequence comes from Latrodectus geometricus, assembly GCA_026290005.1. NCBI lineage: Eukaryota > Metazoa > Arthropoda > Arachnida > Araneae > Theridiidae > Latrodectus > Latrodectus geometricus. The sequence continues at coordinate 48,824 of JAPDSC010058884.1, forward strand.
CACAGCATTTAATTTGTTTGTTGTCAGGTTTGTCCCGCGGGTTAAAAATCCTCTACACTTCCTCTACTCACCGTGATTGGTCACTCCTCCTTTCTAAGAGAGGCGATAAGTTACGTCACACATGTGACGTTTTTCACGCCTGAAATATTGAGATAAGAAAATGCAAATCTGCATTTCTCCTCTCCGGATACAGAGAGATGAAACGCATATTCAAGATTCACCATTAGTGCATTGTGGATGTCGACATTTGCTGGTGTAAGTGAGAAATGAGGATATCTAGCAAATATTTCGGACATACACCAAGCGACTACGTGAATGTTGACATTCACCAGCGAATGTCGACATTCTCCAGATTTCGGACTTTCACGGTAACATATATATATATATATATATATTTGATAGAAGTAAAAATTAAGTAATTACTGAAATATATTATGTTAATGTGAAATCTTTTTTAAATTTTTTTTTTCTTTTTTTATCGAAGAAATGAAGAAAACTTATTAGAAATACTCAAATTAGTTGAAAATGTTTAAGAAATTAAAAAAGTGTTTTTTAAAATATCAGTATGAGTCATTTAGAAAGAAAAACAATTAAAGTTAAAAAGGGAGTTAAAAATTTTGAAACCTTCTAAAAATGATATTAATAAAAATAAAAAAATATTGAATGATTTAAATAAAAACTTTCTTTTCTCATTTGGGGGGTTAAGAGGTGTTATGAATTTATTTGTATAAGGATTTAAAAAAATAAGCAGTACACAAATGAACTATTTCCAGATGAATTTAAATAACACAGAAATGATTTTTTTTTTCGATTAATATGAGTTAAAAATAAATAATAAAAATTTCTTATAAAATATTTAGTCTTTTTTTTTCCTTTGAAATGTAGAATGTTTCCCTTAGTATAATAAAAATATTATAGTACATTTGTGACACATATCTAAATTTGAAAGTGCAACCATCTCTTATTTATTTTTCTGAAAAATAAAAACTGAAATCATTTTGTTAGATATCTAAGTTTGTAAATTAGCTTAATTTATAATTAAACTAAAAAATTATTGTTAAAAAATTATTCTAGTTGAGAAGAGCCATGATAGATTTGCAAACTTCAAAAAGATCATTATCTAGTCTCTTGAAAATGCCAAACAAGGTCAGTATTATATAAATTATTTTAAGATGTTTTGCCTAATTTTTATTTTAAATGTTAACACCAAGATTATTTAAAAAATTTATAATATTTATTCTTTAGAAACATATAGTAAGGCATCATATGGAATATTATTATACTCCATTGAACAAGACTACCTTTTCGTAAGTAAAGCATTTTATTATTTATTCAATAAACTTAAAAGAAAATTCATTTTGTCAAATTTACTAAGTTCATAATAAACATTGAATTTCGTTTTTAAAGATAAGATTTGATAGCATTGTAGAATAATTGTTATGGAAATAATTTTTAATGTTGAAAAGATATTATAAAAATATAAAGAATATTTTTGCATTGAAATATTAAAATAAATATAATTATAAAAAACTTATGACTAATGTTTTCTAAGTTTGCAGATAAATTAAATTTTATCAATAGATCACATTAAATTTCAAAACCTATATTTCATTTATTTTTGAGAACTTAATATAAATATTTTTTTCTAGAATTGCTCTTGTGATGCCCACTGATAGAACTCATTATTTACTTGTGGATGGAATGGACTTAGAAGAAGGTTAATATTATTTCATAATTTATCTTTTTTAAGCTATCGACTTTATTGATTTAAAAATTTTTAATTGATATTGTCTTTTTATATTTTACATTATGAATTCAGATTTATTTCTATTTTTCTTTTTTTTTCTGCTTATTTAAATTTCTTATTAAATTAATTGCTTGAATTGTTGTTAATAATCTATTCATTAATTTCCTTTAATAATGTATCTAATTTAATAACTGACATTAAGTGTATATATGTTCTTTTGTTTCTAATGGCTAGCTGACATTTTAAGTATGTTCAATGCATCATTGTCTCCAGTTTCAGTTTGGTTGATTATACATGAGATTTTTATGAAACATATGGTATTAGTTTTAACAATAATCACACTGGAAAAATAAAAATTGATGAGCTATAAAATGTTTCATCTGAAACAAAAAAAATTTCTGTTAAGTTCATATTGTTGATAAAATACAAAATACTTTATTTAAAAATATCCATATATGTTAGCCTCTGTAATTAATGCTAACAGATAATTATTTTTAATTGAAAATACAAAATTTGGTTAGTAAAAAAATATCTTCAAGATAATTTCATAGTTGTACTAAGAGGCATAATACATTGAAGTCAAACCTTTTTTATTTTTATAGATTCTAGAATTATTACACATACAACTGGCACATAATGGAGGGAGATTAATTATGCTTTACATTTTAAGATTTCAATTATTTAATAAATATTGAGTAACAGTTACAAATCAGCATTTATTATTGTCTGTATAATATGATTTAATTGTTTTATTCATTTATTTTCTTTCTGTTTTGCCTTTTTGCTCTTACATTATGTTTATATCATAAATAAAAAAGATCAATGTTTATAATACATTTTTGGAAGATTTTTCCTTATTTATTACATTGTAATAATCTGAATAGGGTCTTTTTTGTAGCAATTTGTAAAGAAAAATGAAAAATGACATCTTAAATGACTTAAATTAATTTGCTTTATAAAAAATTATCGTTAAGTTTTCTCTATAGATTTAAAAAACCACCATATAATTTAATGATGTTTGGTAGAACTAATAAATAAGACAACTTACTAAATATTTTAAAAAATCTTTTTTTAAATTTGATATGTGCAGCTAATGTTTCTTGAATCTTTTTTACACCATACTACAACCTCATTGATTGTTAAACTTTCTGTTTTAATTCTGAGTTACAGATAAAAGTTTATATATTAAAAAATAATTAATGTTTTATAATGAAAATTTTAATTTTGTTGCAATAGTTTAAAATTAATTAAAATTTTCATATACTTCTGCATATTAATTCCTCAACATTTAAAGTTTCAATAAACTCATTAATTTAAAAATCTATTTTTAAGCATATGTAATAAAAAATAATAAAAATAAACAAGTTTTTTTATTTAAATGTATTTTTTAATCATTCTTGAAAAAAAATAAACATTCTTTTCATTAATTCTGTTTGAACATTTCAATTTTAAAAATCACATAATAAAATATACTGTAGTTTCCAATAATACAATCCTTTTTTTCCTTTTTTTTTTTTCTTTAAAATTGTGACTGTAGATACAAGAATTATCAAAATAATTTAAATATATAAGGAATCCTGAACTTCGAGAAATAATGTACCACTCTTTATGGAGGTATTAGTTATAAGAGATATTGTCAAATGTATTGATTCATTTCTGAATACTTTAAAATTGACTATAATGATCCCATTATATTGAAATCAGGTGACTGCCTGAAACTAGTAAATATTTCATTTCATCCTGTAGTCATTAAACCATAATTGGTACTATGCAAAAGTAGATTCATTATCATTTTAGGAAATTCTGTCTCCTTCAAAAATCAAAATTTCTTTCACAAATTCAATCTGGTCAGCTAAAACTCTGTTTTCCTCGGTGACTTTCTTTTCAACATTATTACTAAACCAACAGATTGGCATAGTAGCCCATACCAAAATAAGTCTACCTCCATTCTTCCTGATTGTGTAAGGAGACAATCTATATAAAATACTTGTATAGATTACCTCCAAATATGCATCTATCATATCAGGAGATATCTAAAGGATTTGTTTTATCATGTATATCTTCAGTATATCGACTGACCATGTTTTGTGGTTGGAGTATTGCTGTAGTTGCTGTTTGGCGTTAACACCTGGGACATGTTGCTTGAAAACTGTTGCTCTTTTGTAATTATTCTGCTTTTAGAATTGTACTTCTAGATTCTTAAGAGCTGGACTGTTTCAATCTTTGATTGGACTTCTGTAATTTGTCCTTTTTTAAAATCTAAGATCCTACATTCCCCACTTTTAACAAAAATCCAAGACATATAACTACTAAAGATACTTCCTATTTTTTATATTAAAAAAGACTGGCACTTATAATTATATTTCATTACTTATGAAGTGCATTTTAAGTATCATTTCTCTTATTCCATTATTTTCAGCTATTATTTTTTACTATCGTCTTTCATTATTTATCTATTATTTGATAATCATGTGTATAACAAAATTTTTCTTATGTAAAGTTAAGTAGTTATTTAAAAAATATCAAATTGCATAATTGTTCCTCATATTAAAGTTTAATGAATACTCTTCTGAGCTCACACATATGGCTAGTAATTAGTTCCAAGCTATGAATGCATCATAAATAGTGATACACAATTTAACTCTTTGTTTTTATTTACAAACATTAATATGAAATATTTGCATTTTATTTAAATATAGTGATAATTTACAAAAATATTTATATATTTAGATATGAATCAACTAAAAACTACTTTTTTAAATATGTAAGTAAACTAAATTAAATTCTTTTCTACTTATGTTTAGGTTTGGATTTAAAAGAAAAAGAACTGCAAGGAATGCATCTTGCGCCATGGTAAGATTTCTATAATACAGTTTGTTATAGTTGCTAGGCAGTAAATAATTTTGTTAAATATTTTTTTCCTACCTTTCTATAAATTATGTATGTTGAAATACATCACTTTCAATTTTTCCATTCAATCATTTTGGTAATGCATTCAATTTCTTTCTTAAGAATGTGTGGGAAATATTTTATTTTCAATAATATTATTCTTAAAAATATTTTCAAATTTCTCTAAAGTTGTAAATTTAAATTAATTAAAACTAATAACAGAATGTTTTTAATATGGAAATAGTCAGAGACAAAATCTTTCTAACATAATTTCTATACTATATCTACTACAAAATATTTGTAAACAATTAAAGCTCCTTATATATATATATATATATATATATATATATATATATATATATATATTGTATCTTAGTTTTAATTTTTTTAGTATTTTTGTGAAACACAAGCTAAAATTAATAAGTTTGACCATTTTTTCTTTAGTTCATAATACTTAAAGGTAAAGTACTCTTTTCTGTCAGATTTTTATGTTAAACATATTTACATAAAATGTGTATTACATGGATATATAATTTTTGGTTTCATTTGTGTTTTAAAGCACTCAACATATTTATAGCAATTTCAATCTTTAGATCAAACAAAAATAATTTTTTTCTTCTCATTTACTTTACAAATACTCAAAAACATAGCATATTTATTTTACTTTAAAAATTATCTGATTCTACTATTTCAATTTTGCTTTTGATTTGAAATTATTTATAGATTTGATTTAAAATTACTCAAAATTTCTTCATAATTTTTGATATAGTAAAATATATTAAATACTTTATGCATCACAAATAGTTTTACAATTTCTAAAGCAATTTAATATATATTTCTTATACTTCTCAAAGGACAGTTTTCTTACTGAATTACAAACTTATCTGTTATTCAATGTAGCTTATATAATTTTATTGTCATATTTAAATTTCATTTTAGGTTATTTGATATTTAGTCAGGCTAGTAAAAAATATGTTTGTTTAAAAAAATGCTTGACTTTTTCAGGAAATATTGCCATGATACAGTATTAAAATTGGATATATCACATCTCATAAAAAATTTATCAAAAACTGCAAGGAAAGCTCCAGAATTGTGTAAGTGAAATTTAAAAATTAAATTTATATGTGAATATAGTCTTAATATGTGTTACAAATTTAATTAAAAGTGTGTCTTTGTTTCAGACAATTATTCTTAAGAATTCTTTTTTAATTTGTTGTAAACAAGTATTCAGAAAAAAATATTCCTATGAATAAACTCATTCTCAGCTAATGATAATAATTTCACAATGCATCCTATTCAGGCAGTGATTGCATCTCAGCAATGAAATTCTAAGCCTTTTTGTTCTAAGGAATACAATTGCAACTCTGTTTCACACATGGATATTTGTAATAGTACTGAATTTCATTAAGCTGTAGGTTCTTATCAAATCAGAATTCTTGTGTAAGCAATGACCATAAAGTGACAAACAAACAGAGTTATTAATTCAGATTGTAAAATAATGCATCCATCATTAATTTGAATTATTATGTTAAACTTTTTCATCTATTTAAAGTATAAGTATATAGAGTTAAAATAAGTGTGGGATAATTTCAAGGTATTTTCTAGAAGATATTTAATTTGTTTTTTTAAATTAAAAGAAAAAATTAGTAAAACTTTTCAAAATTCAATGTAAAAAAGAAAAAAAGACTAAATGTGAAAAACCAAGAAAATTAGAATTGATAATATCTCAATGTTTTCTTATGAAATATTCTGTGGATGCCTAAGCTAAAATGAGATGAAACGTTAAAAAAAAAAAAAAAAAAAAAAAAAAAAATTATCTTGAATAATTTAATATTAGAAAGAGAAAACAAAATGTTAATTAATATCTAAGACGAAAACTTTATATCAATAACTAATCAAATTAAGATTTTGATCTGAAGTAGTTTTTCCTGTAAAATATATGTACACTTACGCAATAAAGCCGAAATTTCTTTTAAATATTATAATTTTATATACTATTCAGCTTAAGTATTTAAACCTTTTAGATTTTTTTACTGTAAAATTCCAAACATAAAGTGTAAACAAGTACCTAACTAAAACAAAAAATATTGTGTTCATTGCATTTTCTCCATAGAATTAAATAATGTACATGTTTATTTGTTGAACAGAAAAATGAAATCTTAAGCTTATCAAAACAAGTAAATCATCTATAGATTGCTGTACTAGTATAGATGAAGATAGATTTCACAGATAATTGTGTAACAGTTCTAATGTCAAGTGCACAAAACTGAATAATTATAATAAAAAATATTTTAAAATTACCACGCATCTACAAATACAAAAACAACAAGAGACTTATCAAATGCCTACAGTAATTAACTTTACACATGAATCTTATGATAAATCCTAATTATCTAAAGATAAAAACACACTGACTAATTATATTAATTATTTAAATTACATAATGTGTATGAAAGCCAGAAAAAAATGCCAAATATCTAAAATAAGTATTCAAAGTTGATAGTATATTAGAAATTCTGTACAACTCACATTTTATAAAATTGCTATATTTAAAATGTTTTATTCAGATCAGAATTATGCTAATGTAAGGCACTCAATAAAACATTTAGAAGAACAAAAAGAAAATGAATCATATAATCATCAATAAAAAAAATCCATCAATTTTCACTAGAAAATAAAAACAAAAAAAAAAAATTTTTTTTTTATGCTGGGATATGTGTATTTATAGCTTACTTTTTACCAATTACAAGTTCAAAAATAATTCTTACTAAAGAGATTTAAAACACTTAAAACTTGAGAAATATTTTGTGTAGCATTAACAAATAGAGAAAATTAATTTTTATTCTAAATTACAAATAAAGAAATCAATTTTATGAAATTTATGTAATTAAATTCTTAGAATAGTTTTACATGTAAGGAAATATTTTTATACTAAGTAAAACCCATTTACATTAAATACAATCTTTTATTTACTATTTTTTCACACAATTTTGCAAAAAAGGTAAATGTTCAAAAAATTATAAAACTAAAAAATTTTTTATGGAACATAGGGATTAGTACATAAAGGATAACCACTTATTATATAAATTTTAAGTTTGTTTTTCTAAAAATAATTTATTAGTGAAAAAACTATTTTTGGTTTTTGGATGAATTAACATATTTAAGTGTTTCAAACAAATATTCCATTTTATGAAAATTATCTTTTATTGAAAAAGTTTTCAAAATTTAAGAATTTTCATATTTTTTTAAACACTTTACAAACTAATTGAAGTTTTTTGATTCTTTAAAATGTGTTACATTTTTTAATTTGTTTATTATTATGAACTTTTTGTTATTTTTAATTAATGACTTATTATTGTGTAGGTAAAATGCATCTGCTTAATAGACTAGTTTGGGACATTCGTAGAACAGATGATATTATGCATTATTGGAGAACTGAACAAAAAGATGGCAAAAGGTATATTAATAATCAATATTTTACATATTACTCTTTCTGAAGAAATTGTACTTGATCAGATTTTTATTCTTTTATCAGGGAAGGAGTGATTGGAACATTTGTTCAGTCAGAAGGTGGCTTAACAAGAATTCATCCACCAAGGTAAAAGATTTTTCTCCCTTTTTTGAAATTACAACTTATCATGGTTCAATTATTAATTGTTTGCAATAATATCTCTTAAGAAATTAATTCTAAAATTCAAAAATAAAACAAGTGCTATTATTTGTACCAATTCCTATTTAAGAATAAACTGTATTGAAACAATTAATGTGACGATTAATAAAACTATCATATTATGAAAGTAAGTATCAGATTTATGAAACAAAATATTGCATAGAAATAAAATTTTGAATGGATCATTCATTAAATCTCAGTGTTTAAAATGATTAGTTCATTTTGAAAGAATAGATGAAAATGAAATTTTAAGAAAAATTGTAAACTAGAGATCTTTGAACCAATAACCCAGAAGAATGCCAGAAAAAAGTTGGTTTGATGATTGAAGCCATCTTTAATTAACTTAATCAAGGAAGTAGAAAAATCATTTCACCAAATTTTGTTAATGCTATGACTAAAAACTAAAAGTAATTGCAGATTTACTTTTAAAGCATTTTATATTGTTTAATTATGTCACCAAAACTTCTGAAGTATTTCGATTTTTTTCACTTAATTAACTTAGGTCAATTGTCAATAATTACAAAAAGATCACACCTTAGCCAAAATTCTACATCAAAATATATATTTTTCTTTGCTAATTTGAAAAATATGTGTGTTCATGTAGACCTACTTATTATGGTTGTGGAAGGAACAAATAAAGTTATTTTGAATATTTTATCTATGTTTTTTATCCTTATCTTACTTATTGCACTAGTAATTTTTATATGTTAAATAAAAATATATTTTTTCTCAATATTAATTCAAATAACTTGAATTTTTTTTCTATATACTTCAAGTTAATACTCCTCTATATTTTTTATATTTCACTCTTGATTATTCCATCGTAATTCATTTATATGAATACTTTTAATCTACACTGTTCTAACTTAATTATTAGTCAAATTTAATATCATTTATTGTTTCCTAGAGTGGTAAACTATTATTAAAAATAATTTTTATTTAAGATTTTACTAATCCATTTTAATTTGATATTTTTATTTCAGTGCTTCAGAGCATCTCATTGGTCAAACCAATCCATCCAGGTCCTTGGTATTTCAAAGGGCATTTTATGGTGATGATTATGTATTCATACCTCCTGAACCAGAATGTAAGTCATCTAATGTAAAATTCTTATAATAAAATTCTTTTAAACTTTATAATTTATTTTGATTCAATTTTATATGTACTTATGCAATTTTCTACACTTTTAAAACATGAAATAAAAGAAATAAAATATGTTTTTAAGAGCACTTATTTTGAGCTTTTTAAATATTGTGTCCCATTTTTTTTCTAGTTTTATTAATTTTAACTGCATATTCTACTGACCAAAAGTAATCTTCTTTGAGAGGCTTAGCACAAAATCACACTTCCAAATTAAAAAAAAAATTATCAGTAGAAATAAATGTTTAGGCTGATATATTTTATGAGTAATATAAAATTACTAAAAACTAATTTTCTATTCTGTTTTTAAAAAATATTGTATATCATTCCTCTATAAAGTTTGATAAATATATCTCTTGAATATCAACAGTACTTATGCTTAATTGTAATAAAACTATCTTAATTCATCAGTTCAAATTGTAAAAAATGAACAAGCCACAATTACGTTAACACAAGTATGGTATTTTTTAAACTAAAATTTTTACTAATAATGATCAAGTCAAAGTTTGTGAAACAGACCTAGAACAACATATCTTTAAGCTTGCAAAATAATTTATCTGCTTTTGATTATGAGAAACTTTTAAATTTGATCATTTTTTCTTCAGATTTCAATAGTTTTGATAATATTTCAGGATACACTAATTTTACAGTTTTGTAAAATTTGTTTACAGTATCTGGAAAAACAATCATAAAAAAATTTAAAATTCAATAATTTTTAAATAAACATTTTTACCTATATTGTTATTATCATAAAAATAATTTTTATGTTTATGTTACAATGAATATTTTCAATAACATCTTTACTTTCTCATTTACTTTATTATCTGTCAAACTGGTAGCCGAATAGTTATTGCTCTTGCTTTCAGTTCAACAGATCATGAGTTCGAATCCCACCTTAGTCTTGGATGTTTTGTAGTGATTTAGAATCCACTTTAAACCATAGGTTCTAGTCTAATTCATCCTCATGTCAAAAATTGATCACTGAGTAACAAACAAATCAAATAATTTATTCTTTAATAATTGGTTTTTAAGTGAAAAATATTAAATTTTTAAACTAACTACAACCTTGCAGCCAAACTGGCAGTGAAATAGTTAGTGCTGTAGCTTTTCGTTCAAAAGTTTATGGCTTTGATTCCTATCTCAGGTGGGGTATTTGCATTAGTTCAGAATCCATTTTAAACTATGTTTAATTAGTCGTCATGTGCAAAGAAATTACCATTGAGGGATATCAAACCACACAATTATGTATAAATATTATACAAATATCTATAATATAGTTCATTTGTGTTTCTTTTAATTTAAATTTAAAATATAAAATTACAGAATTATGTAAATCATATTGTATGATTAAATGAAATTTCTCAAATTTGAAAATAGTGTTTAATGAATTTGTCATGATTTTGTAAAGTCTGCAAATTTGGTAAATTTTTAATGATAAAAATAATGTTTTTAAGCTGACATAATTACAACATCATTATCAATCTTATCAATTTTATTTCAGATGATGCGTCCTCCAATCAAAGTGACTCTGTTATTACAATTGTGAAAACTGTTTCCTTTGCCCGTAGTGGCATAACCTATAAACCTGCTGGTAATTATTCTTATATTTTTATATTTCCAATAAAGAGTCTTATACAATATATACATTGAAATAAAAAAAAAATATTCAGTATTTATCAAAGCAGTTACTAATTTTCAGTGAATAATAATTGCCGGTTGTTAGATATTTTATCATTTTACATTTATCTTATTGGTTTTAATGCTTAATGAGAATTTTTATAAATAGTTTTATTGTCTTATTATATATACCATGTTAAAATAATCTACATTCACATAGCTTATAGTGAAACACTAAAATTAATTGCCCAATTATTAAAAAGGTTTTAAGTGATTTATTTATATATAATTAGGCACTAGGAATAACTTCACATTTAAGTTGTAATTAATTTGAATCTTAAAGTTTTTGTATAATGTACATTTCAGTAATTTGATATATTAAAATTAGAGGACATATTTAGCATATATATATATTGTGCTATTAAGAGTTTAAATATTTGTGAAAAAATTTACATAAAAAAGGAGTTTAAATATTAGTTTATAAAAAATAATTATACTTTTTATGAAACTGAAAAATAGTAATTTAAATATTTTATCTTATGATTTGAGATTATTTCAAAACTAATATGTTGTTATTACCTTATAAAGTAATATCTATCCATGTAAGTAGAAAATATTTGTTTTAAATCGAATTTGAAAGTATGATAAGTTTTCTTATTTAAAAATAAATATATTTAATATTATGAGAACATATGAAATTTTAGAGAATATTACTGATTGCATGTCTGTTTCCTACCTTATTAATTATTTTCCAAACTTTTGAATCAATTTTCTGCATAATGTAAACTAGTATGTATCAAGTTATTAAAACTCAAATATAAATTGGTAAAATTTTATTTAATTTAGTAATTTTAAATTATTAGATTAATTAACTTGATGTTTAAAAATATTTCTTGTTTAAATTTCATTCATTATGAAGTAACGTTTTTATTATTTTATTATGTAGTTAAAAAAAAAAAATTCTGATATTAATATGTAATTTGCATGATATAATCTATTATATTTTGTTCTGTTTTGTGAAAATTGCATAGTTCAATTATTTCTTATTCTTATGGAATTATTCTTTTTACTCTTAGTTGTTGGTGTCATGGTGGATCCTTTGTGGCTTCAACCCTATCTCCTTTCAACTCCTTCTGGTGCTGGTAAAGTACCAATTAGCTGCTCTGATATAGTAAGTTTTCATAAATTTTTAAGGAATTCTGTTCACAGAAATTTTCTATCATAATTTTTTCAATTACATTTTACTCTTGAGGTTGTAAAGAAGTTCAGTTGTATATACGTGTATACACACAATTTATTATTCATTAAGTATTGCTGGGTTGTTTATAATGTGTATCTTCTATTTATGCAGTTTTAAAAGATGTTGTAATTTACATTTCATTTGAGCTTATAATTCTCTATTGTGTTCTGGATGTTTTTTAAAATTAGAAAATGTGATATTAAGCATTGATGAGGAACATGTTGATTGAAAACATAAATAAACATGTATTATTTCGTTTGTTTATTAATGTGAGTTTCAAATTAAACCTAATTTTTTATTAATGATTTAATTTGCCTCAATGGAATAAAATAATTTAAAGAAAAAGTCCTCGGTTTTAGATCATTAATCGGATGGTTAATATCATGTATGATAAGCATTTTGTTTAATCACAGTTTAAAGCACAATTAGAAACAAAGTCACAGTATAAAAAGGCTTTTCTTGCTAAGCTATAATTATATTTAAGACAAGGAAAGAAATCTTGTAATTTTAATGCTTAATTGAACATCAAAAGCATATTTTGTATAATTATTTAAGATAAAAATTATTAAATGAACTTAAGGAAGCCTTCTAATGAAAGACATTTTGAGAATTATATATTGTATTCTTAAATTTCATTATAATTGCTGGTCATTTATAATAATTTTTATTTACCTTATTAAATCAAATACATTAAAAGATCTGTCTTTGCATAGATATATCTATATTATGCTCTTACGTTTTTTAAGAAAAATTGTAATTTTATGTTATATAAAGAAAATGTTTTATAGCTAAATGTTTGGAAATGTGTGATCAAAGTATGTTTAAATGTTGTATAAATGTGAATGATGTGAAAATATGTTATGTATTTATAATTTATACTTATTTATTTTAATGTTTTTTTAAACTTTGTCTATAATTTGAATATTCTTTTATTTTACAGGATTATATTATTTGCTATCTTATTGATGATGGAGGCTTTATTATCTCTACTAATCAGCTAGATGTTTTAAGTGTGGTCAGTAATATTTAATATTAGAACTATTTTCGAATAGATACCATCATTTTATAAATTCTTATTTTAGCTATTTCTGTATTTTTTATATGAGTCCTATAACATTGTATAACTTTATTAAAAGTTATGTTAAATTATTTATTTGCCTTGTAGTTAATAATGAAAATATTTGTGTGCGTTTTAATTTTGAAGTTGTTTTAAAAGTGTTTTTTTTTTTTTTTTTTTTTTTTTTTTTTTTACTTATTGTTTCAATTTTATTATAGTACTTGTTTGATGTATAAATAACTTAATGATTTCTAAATGTCTTCAAAATGTTTTTCTTAATGAAGAGTATTTCTTACTAATTATGCATACGATAAATTCTTTGTTTATTAGAAATAGATATCTATTTTGATATATATTCCTATATTAATTGAAATATATATATATATATATATATATATATATATGATGTATTACTTGTATGTAGTTTTATCTAAAATGTTAATTTCTTATACAGAAATATAAGAAAATAACAATGAAATATATTCTTTAACAAATGAAGATAGAAATTTAATTTAATTAGAGAAAATATAATAATTTCAAGTCAATTATATTTGTTTGTAAAAAATGTATCTGTTTATGTCTCTAAAATTAAAATAAATTTCGATGCAATTTAAAAAAATTTCTGCTGCTTTTAGATAAAACTCTTTATTTTTAAATTTAGAAAGCTAATTTTACACATTTATGTCAATTTTCATTGCAATGCGCTTTTTAAAAATTATATAAATAAAGTAATCAAATTAACAAATTTTTTGTCTACTTTATTTTTCAGATGGGAAAATTTCTAGGATATGTTGATCCTGAAATAATGACTGAGCTTTATGAGAAGAAAATATATGAAAGGTAAGACATTAGAGACAGAAGATAAATTTTGAAAAGATTTTTTCCTGTGATTAATTCAAAAATTTCGATGAAAGAAATGTCTTTAGTTTTTTATGAAATTTTTATGCTTCAAACTTAAAATTTTTTTATTACATTTGGTGAAAATTTATTCTTAACTTTTTTGTTTTTAAATGTGAAATTTTTCCATTTACAAGGTGTAAAGTTATTGTTATTAATAGTAATAATAAATTTTTAAATATTTCTGTTTCACCAAATTTTAGAAAGAAAGTTTGATAATTCTGTGTGAAAATTCCAATTTAATGTAATTCTTTACTTCTGTAGTCACTTTTTTATTTCATTAATTAACAGCGTTTATTTCTAAATTTTTATGTAAAACAAGATTTTCTCTTATTGCTTTGATAAATTAACTCTTGAAATGTGTATACTATTATTATATAATATCAAAAGAAAATAATTATTGCAGATTCACCATAATTTTTTTATGATAATTTATCACTGTATAAATTCAAATTTTTAAAATTTGTTAAAATTGATTCAGATAAATATATTTTATGTTTGTAAATTAATCTTTACTTTATTATATCACTTTTTGTGTCTAACTTATGAAACTTGAGAGAAATGTAATGAAACAGGGAAAAAATTAGAAAAATGTACAGTCAAACTGACTGAAATAACTTCTTTGTGTTACATGTGAGTTTGGAAGTCACAAAGGTGGTTAAGTCCATTTTCAATAATTTCTAACTTTAGTAAATATTATAAATATTTTTCTTTGTTATTAAAGATTGCTTCATTCCAGATTCTCTATAATGAAAGAAATATTGATATATCTTATTGATCATACTAATGAACTAAAGATTTTTAAAAATTATTGTAGCCTTGATTATTTTAATATTTATTTACTGAATTTAAATGCTTTGGTTTCTGAACAAATAAAGTCCAAAATTTTTCAATAAAGTGTGATGAGTCGTGGGATATCTCTAATAATATGAGATTGTTTTAATTACTTAACAAAATATGGTAACTTGATGTGGGAATAAGTCATCTAGTTGTCAGAATTTCTGCATAGGAATAATTAGCTTTGCAGTTCATAATTACAAAATTGTAGCATAATGTTGCATAGACTTTTTGTTCATGTCCTTATGTTCATGGATATCATATGCAGTTGTATTGTTTGTTAGAGTGTTATTCAAAAGTCATTCTTAAACAATTTTAACTTGATAACTTCGATAATTGCCATCTTGGAAAATTTGTTGTTTCTGTGTTTCAAGTACATGAATAGTTACAAATCGTTATTCAGCTAAATATCTTTCAAGTTAATGCTTGGTTCTTCTTGACTAGAATATCTCTTTCATGCAATAAATCAATATTAATGATGATTTTGTTAAATGTGTCATTCTTAAATTTTGTCATTTACTTTTACCAATTGGATACTTATTCAGCTGACCAGGCAATAATTTTCCAATCATTGAGATTTAAAAAAAAATGCCAAAAAACACTGCTGAGAGACTGCAGTTTATTGCGTATCTTCAGTTATATTCAAATCAAAAATCTGCTTTCATATCCCAATTAATGAATTCTATGATATTTTTGTGATGTGGCAAATTGATTGTCATATTTCATCATTTTCCATTAAAATGCCATGAATTTTTGCTACAAAGTTATTTACTTGTTAATATTAAATACTCTTAGGCAAACATTTCTGCTCCTGGTCATTGAGTAAAAATAGTTTACCAGTATTCTGCAGATTATGGGAAATGCCTAAAATTGCACATTCTGTGTCTTTTTTTAGACTCGGAACTTAAATGTGTCTTGAATTCCCTAAAATAATTTAATAAAACGATCCACATATCTTATCTCAAGATAGCATTCTAAATTAAAAGTTTGTTTATTCTCTACATTATCCACAAATCTTAACATCATTCACTTGAATACCAAGGAAAGTCTTTGCTGTGCACTGCTTATAATACAATTCTTATGAGCTATTTGGTATTTGTTTAGTAGATATTATAAACCCTATATTTGGTATACCAGTGTAATTTATAATGTAATAATAAAAGTATTCTAGTATCAGTTTTAGGCATTGTCTAAATTTGGTTTTTGTGCATAGTTTATTGCAAAGTTGCCTGATATAATAAGTTTATTATTAGACATTTATGTGATATTTTATAGTAAAAAAATATATTCATTATTTAGAATTATTATTTTTTTTCGTCATAATGTGTGCTATACAATTAAAATAAAGTGAACTATTTTCTTTGTGTTTGCTTTATGCTATTTACAGATTTTCTATAATTATAATTTTTCAATTCATGTTATTTAACTATTACTGAAAGGAATTCATTACATTATGTGGTGTTGCAGTATCGATATATTTTGAATCCACAAATATTTCACTATGTCTTGCCAACAAATATTACATAGCTTTTTAAACCAAATTTTCTTACTAATTAGTTCAATTTTTATTTTAAGAAAATCTGGAATTTTATTGTAAAAGTTTTAATGTAATTCAGTAAAGTTACTTGTAAATCTGTTTCCTAGTATTACCTGAAATAACTTTCTTTGTCATATATTGTTCCAATTGTCAGTTAAATAATATTATTCTATCATTTCTAACTGCATAAATCTTTAACAAGCTAATAAAAGTTTATTTTTGCAGATCAATAAGAACAGTGATCTTAATTTCAAGTTAAAATTTTTGAGGCAGCTTCAGGATTTTAAATTGAGATAAATTAATTTTAACAAAGAAAACAAATTTCTATTAGAATGCTATTGTCACTCCAATGCCCTTTTATAAACTCCCGCTTAATACCAAAAATAAACATTAGCTGTATAATAGTCTTTTATTGTTGTTAGGTGTAATTTTTTTTATCATATGTAAGTAAAAATTAATATTTTAACAACCTAATTATGAATTTCAGAAATTTTATTTTTAAAGTGTTTAGTTATAACATTTAAAGAAACTTAAGATACTTACATACAGAAATTTACATAGATTTTTTAAAGTTTTCAAACCTAATTTCAGTGTTGATTGTTTACTTCATAAAGGCTTTTAAATTGTATGCAATTTATAAATTCTAACATAAAAAGAGTCTTGGTTATTTGCTGCAAAACAGTTTATTTATGTATCTTTAGAATTATACTGAAAATGAGTAGCGAAATTTTATTTTTTGATTTTTGAAGTTATATTTTTATTATTATAGAAATGAAGATTTTAATTATGAAGACCGGTGTAAGAAAGAATTGAAAGTTAATGCTGGATTCAGAACTTCAGCAATTGTAAGATTGAACATTTTAATAACATGTTATATTTGAATAATAATAAACGAATTTGTTTTGTTGTAAATTTCATCAATTCCTTTGTGCTATCTTAAAATTATGTGAATGTAGAAAATCCTATGTAGAAAATGTTTCAAAATGCTTTAACAAGCACATTGATAAAAATGTTGCAAAAAAAATGCTTACAAATCTGTGTTCTGTAGTAGATTATCTTGATTTTTATTGAATGTTTAACATTGGTAACAGAGAACTTTTGTTAGTGATTGTTTAAGTTTTTTTTAATTTAATCACCATACTTTGTTTTTCATGTGATCCCAACAATTTCGTATGCATTTTACAGTATTTTATTATTATTGCTTTGTATTTTATTTACATGCATACAGTCATTTAATATGCCTTTTTTTAAGTTTATGAATTAGTTAAGATTAACAAATAAACATATTATTTGCTAATCTTAACTTAATTACATTTATGAGTAAAACTAGATCAATTTTAATTGTGTGCCAAAAAAGAATTGTGTAATATTAAACCAGTAAGCAACTTTAAAAAAAATGATTGAAAAGTAAATTCTAAATAGAAGCATGATGAAATTTTATTCAATAAATGCAAATTGTAATTCAGTTTAAAACTTCCATTTGAACATTTTTCTTAATAAATAACTAACAATACTTTGCTTAGAGAAATTATGATCTTTCACGATGATGAACATATACAGTACTATAGGAATCAATTATAAATATCTATTTTGGATTTTAGTTCCACAAGTAAAAAAATTTTAGCTAAAAATGCATACTTACTATTTATTATGAAAAAGTGTCTAATGTTTTTCATTGCTAAAGGCTTGTAGTTATTATTTTTTATGAATATAAACATGGAATTTTTAATTATTTTCTTTAAGTATGTTAAAAGCGAAATACTTTCACTAAAGAGTCTATTTTTAGTCCTTAAGTTATATATTTGTAATCAAGGAATAATTCATATTGAAAATATGATCATGTTATATTGTCATCTATTTATTTACCAATGATATCATTGATTAAGTTACATTTAAAAAACTGCTTATCTAAAACCAGAACTTTATGAAATTGTTTGAAGCAGAATGTGGTTGCTTTATTTATATGCATTATAATTTGTGATATTTATAGTTCCAAATGAATACAAAACAATAGTCTATATCAGGGGTGGCCAAGACGTGGACCGCGATCTACTGGTAGACCGCGAAGACATTTTCGCTAGTCCCCGCGACCATCCCGATAATGACCTCGGATATTAACAATTTAATTTGTGACTTGTGACATAGAATCAATGAATTATTTAAAATAAAAATTTACTACAGTCTACGCTTTAAAAACCAAAACAAACTGTGCAAAGATTTACGATTTAAAGATTTATGGTTAAAGGCTTACGATTTAAAATCTAAAACGGACATGATGAGCACAATTAAAACATTCAAAGAAATTATAGAAAGGTATGCATCTCAATTAAGAAAACATGAATTGAGAAACTTCATAAACATGGAAGAAGAGTGCATCCATAATCAACACCGAGAATTTGAAACTTTAGCTTAACACTTACTTGTTTTGTTTGAAGAATTTGAAAGAAGATTCGCTGACTTAATTAGGTTGAAATAAATAAATTTCATGATATTTCCATTTAATGAAAATGTCAAAATTGATGGATATTGTCACAATAAAAATGTCAACATTGATGGACAACGTATCTGAAAAAATATTAGATTTAATAGATATAACATCAGGAGGAAGAAATTATTAATTTAAGATGCGATATATTTCTTAAATCCTGAGCATATTTTGTGATACAGATTTTTGGAAATTAATTTCTGAGGAAACGTTTCCAAATATTTACAAATTGATTTTGTATTTCAAATCATACTTTGGATCGAGGTATCTTTGAGAATCTGCTTTTTCAACTATGAGCCAAAAACAAACATTGGTCACATTTAACAGAAGAACATTTAATTTCATATTTATGCATTGCAATAAGCTCGTACCAGCCACAATATGATAAACTTGTCGCAGATATATAATGCCAAATTTCAACTTGTCGAAGTGAATAGGATGGTCACTTTTTGGTATATAAATACTTTGGTTATTTTCGTCAGTAAATTTTTATTTTGTGAATATTTATATTAAGTTTTTTTTAGAAAAATTACTTAATTTACTATTTTTTCTTGTTACCGAAAATAAATATGTACGTTAATTTAGCTCTGCAATTGGTAGACCACCTTCGATTTTTTTAATGTGGAGTAGACCCCGGATGCCAAAAGTTTGGCCACCCCTGGTCTATATCTTTTCTGAAAAATAAATTTGCTAAATTCAATCAACTTCTTTTCAGCCCTTCCATTCCACATTTGCTGCTTTAAAAATTGGTTGGCTGTTTGATTATTCGGCCTGGTAAGTTTAAAATATAAATTTTTATTTTATTTAAGATTAAATTTTCTTTATTTTAGTAATGTATAGTATTTTATCCAAAATGAATTTCATTTAAAACTTTTTTGTGTACAAGATTAGGCAAAATAATATAGAGGCTTTGTAGGAAAATTAAATGTTTTGCATTTTAATTTTTATTTCCATTGTTGTGCATTTTCCCCACTCCCCAAAAATTAAAGTAGTTATTAATAAAAACTTGATTTCCTTATTACTGTTTTTTTATATTATAATTACTGTTTAGTTTGCTATTGTACATTGAATAATTTCAACATATTTAATTTCTTCATTTAAAAAAAAAGATTGGTATCAAAGGTAAATAAAATTAGACTGCTTAAGATAATTAAAAACTTTAAATCAACTGGATTTTCAAATAATAAATTTATAATATCCTACGGCTCTTAAAAATGATTTTAGAATAATGAGTTTTCAGTACACGGATTTAGATTTAAATGGAAATTTTCTATAATATCTTGCAAATTAAAATCTTAACCTTTTGTATAAATTAATCTTAGTTTTAGAAGATATAAAGAAATTAAACATGAAGGAATGCTCTGTATTAATGCAATAAATAAATAAATATATATATATATATATATATATGTACGTATATATGTATGTATATGTGTATGTACGTATTGAGTACATACATACTAGAAAAAGTATTGCTTGGTAAGTAAGTGAAAGAAATAAAGTTATGGGCCCCATTTGTGTTTATTTCAACAAATTATTAATTTTTTTCTGCCTTATTTTTTTCTCTGCTTTTTTATAACATGTTAAAATTTTTAAAAACAAAAATAATTTTTTAAAAAATATTATCTTAAATGCTTTATTGGAAACGTCTTATTTTTATACTTTTATAAGGGAATTCTTAATTTAAGAATTTCCTTATAAATGTATAAAAATAAGTTTATTTTATGCATTTATAAGTATTAATTAATATTTTGCTCTCATTTTTATTCCATAAGTATAGCAGTATTTTTATTTACTGATTGTAAAATATATTATTGCATTTTTTACAAATTTATTTCTAAAAGACTTAAAATTTGTAATTTTCTGAAATATTAACTGTATATTAAATAGAAAATGAAATAGATTATGAATCATTATTTTTTAATAACATGTATCATTTCATAACGATTAATTTTATTCACTTTGAGTTGTGATTATTTTTATATTCTTATTTTAAATTTAAAATGTGATAAACTTACTATGAGTTTAGAATCATGAGTTAATTTCTTTCTAGAAAAAGACTTAATTTTATTAACTGAACATTATCAAATTC
Organism: Latrodectus geometricus; assembly: GCA_026290005.1. Classification (NCBI taxonomy): domain Eukaryota; kingdom Metazoa; phylum Arthropoda; class Arachnida; order Araneae; family Theridiidae; genus Latrodectus; species Latrodectus geometricus. Next base: position 70,032 of record JAPDSC010058884.1, read on the forward strand.
GCAATCCCATGTTTTAATATGTATAGCCTATTTAGTGTCACATTATTGCAAATTCAATACTCATTAATATCTTGATGAAAAAGGCAGGCAAATAGTTCTACATAAATAAGAATAAAAGAAGTGGAATAAAATGATATTGTACTCTTATTACATGTATATTATAGATATTGTTTAAAATGAAATCCTGCTTATATATATATATCGAAAGCAACTGATTACCCTACCAAATATATCTGTACATTTTTATCTATATGAGGTTTTAGTTTAAATTACCTCAAAAGAATATATTTATTTAAAAAAAATAAAAACACTTTTGGAAAAAGAAAATTTTATTGAAACAATTAATATTTTAGTAATATTTACTTATATATTTTTAAATATTTTATTTCAGGTCCTATTTAAAGTATTGGTTCCTAAGGTAACTTAAAATTATTTATTAGAATAATTTTGTATAATTTTTTATATCTAATTTTAAGTAGTTTTAGTCTATTTATCATTTTATTCCTTTTTTTTCAGTTTATTTTCCCTATGGAAACTTCCTAGAACTGAAGCATTGCCTGAATTTTATGAGCTTTCGAACGAGACTACTTGTAATACGCATGAAGCTCAATATTACTGGGGTAGATGGGGTAGAAGCAACAGTGGTGAAATATTCTGTAATAATTGTACAAGGTAGTATTTATAAGGTAATATGATATATACACAAATTATAGAAACTCCCTGCGTAAAATACTCATTATTTCTTACAGACATTACTCACTGGCTAAAGTTGGTCAAATGAATATGGTTCTGCTGGTAACCGCAAGGCCTTGTTCACCTCTTTTTTGTGATGCTGTTCCAACACTTTTACAAGCTAAAGAAGAGGGTAAACTAATTCTTTTCAATATGGTTGGATTATTTTAATTAAATACAAATATTTTTCTAATGACATGGTTAAATTGACATGGTCTTTTGACATGGTTAAATATCAATATTAAAATTTCTTTTGTTTAATCTACATTATTATTATTGTTATCTAGTGGTCAGTAGTCTGGACAAATCTTTGTTTTATCTACATATAAATGAAATCGGTAACAAAATATCTTTTCTATTTTTGTGTTGATCTTGTTTTTTGAAAATCTACCAGATCTTACTAATAATTTAGAGTTTCATATAATTTATTTGCTCAAAAATATCATTGTTAAATCCTAAAATCATGTATCAACTTTCAAAGTTTTTGTTTTATCTTCCCTACACCTAGATACATGTATGATAGTTTTGATAATTTAAATTGTTTAATGGATTAAAAATATTCTTCATTGAAGATAATAATTCTGTTACCTCATTTTATGGGTGTATTGTTGCTGCATGTATCTGTTTCAACATTTGTTTCTTTAAGATTTGTAATAAAGTTGCATTTAGTACATGAGTTAATTATAAGTGTGTATGCAGTTCCTTATTTCTTATTATTTAATCTAACCGTTAATCTATTTTAAATATTAAGTTCGTGACTGTCCCATTTAATTATACTAATAGGTCCAAAACTGAATAACAACCAGTTAAAAAAAATTATTATTATATATATTGTCTCTCAATATAGATCATAATTATTTTTTTGTTTTTTAGTATAATTGATTTTAAGAATAACAAATGGTCATTGAGTTTTTTTTTATCTTATATATATATATAAGATACGCTCAGCAACCATTGACCAGACGTTTTCTATTGGTGAAAAATCTGGAGAACGTGCCAGCCAGGGCAACAGCCGCACATGTTCCGTATCAAGGAAGGTCCGTACAATACCAGCAACATGCGGTCGGGCATTATCCTGCTGAAACGTAGGGTTTCTCAGGCCTCGAATAAAGGGTAGAGCCACGGGTCGTAACACACCAGTAATGTAACGTGCACTGTTCAAAGCACCGTCAATGCGAACAAGAGGTGACGGAGACGTGTATCTACTGGCACTTCATACCATCACGCCAAGTAATGGGCCAGTATGACGATGACGAATGCACGCTGCCAGTGTGCGTTCACCACGATGCGGATGCGACCATCATGATGCTGTACACAAAACCTGGATTCATCTGAAAAGATGACGTCTCGCCATTAGTGCGCCCAGGTTTGTCGTTGATCACACCATTGAAGGCACTCTGGTCTATGACGCAGCGTCAAGGAAAGCCGCAGCCATGGTCTCTGAGCTGAGAGTCCATGCTGCTGCAAACGTCCTCGAACTGTTCGTGCAAACACTTGTTGTCTTCCAAACGACTCCATTTCTAGACTCACGGCTCGTGACGTGGTTTCACGATCCATTACAGCCATGCAGATAATATGCCTGTCTTCTCGGCTGCTAGTGATAGGTGGCCGTTGAGGTACCGCATGGCATTCCGTATTACTGACCTGAACCCATCGATTCCATATTCTGCTAACAGTCATTGGATCTCGACTGATGTGAATAGCAATACTGCAATAAGATAAACCGCAATCCCGGTATGCTACAATTCGACCTTTGTCAAAGTCAGAAATGTGCTGGTACGCATTTCTCCTTCTTACACGAGGCATCACAACAACTTTTCACCAGGCAACAACGTTCAAATGCAATTTGTGTATGAGGAACCGGCTGAACAATTTCCTCATTTAAACACAATGTAGGTGTTGCTACTGGCGCCTGCTTTCTCTGAATGCGCTGAAAAGCTAATCATTTGCATATCACTGCACCTTCTTCCTTTCGTATAAATTTCACGTCTGTAGCATGTAGCCTTCTTGGTGTAGCAATTTTAATGGCCAGTAGTGTATAATAACTTCTAAAAAATGTTTCAAATCTGATAGTTGATTGAAAAGTTAGTACTGTGAGCTTAATTTTACTATTATACAAATTCATTTTTCTAATCAGATGTTAATTTTTGTTTCCTGAAATTGTATGATCAGTTTGAATATGCTTAAGTTCTAGATAATAACTGTATCAGTATTCAATCTGTATTAAAATTAATGGGTGAATTACTGTAAAATTCTCTCCTTAAGTTATTCCAACTAAGTGCTAAAGATACCTAAAATAATAAACTTAACCAAAGTGGCTTATCAGCCCTGATTATTTTTATTGCCTAATTGTAGTTTGTAATGTATCTTTCAGAGTTCTATATGAAACAAGCTTTGTCATCCAGTTGTTGCATGTAATGTAGCTGTGATACCCCATTTGTAATAACAAATACAAGAGGTTATCAAACTAATGGAAACACCTCAGATTTATAAAGAAATCTTAATTAGTATTGTATAGGAACACTTTAAGCCATACTTAAATTCACATAATTGATTCATATAAGTGCCAAATATTATTTAGAGAAATATTGTAGCATTTTTCATGAAAGTATTGTTAAAGTTCTGGGAAGGGTGACAGTGTAAGTTATTGATTCGATATTGAACGCTCTTAAATAGACAACATTTTGATTACATTAGGTGAGAGAATGTGAGAGCCAAGGTAGATATTTAACTTCATCTGCATGTTCATGATTGGACGAGTTGTGCTGGATTCATAGGTGTGTTATCTTGTTCAGGAAACAAAGTTTGCATCACAGAATGGATCTGATCCATTAAAATTTCTCTATACCTCTTCTCTTCTTTTCATGATCCTGCAGAAAATCACGACACAGCGCTCTATATCACGATAACTATACCTCCTTGACAGTTTGAAAGTGATAATCATGATCATGTTTGAACATAAGTCCTCTAAATGTTCACATATCTTTTATAGGGAAAATGTGAATGATGATGCATTAGATCATATTACATTCTTCCTCTTATCAATCCAAGTTTTGTGAGTGTGATGCCGTTGTGAACGACATTTGGTATTGAGATCTGGGACAAGTTGCTTAAAAATTACTCCTCTGCTGTAAATGTTTTTTTTTTTTTTTTTTTTTTTTTTTTTTTTTTTAATGAAAGTGCTATATAACCGAAATCACAAACAGTAGAACCCAAATGCTCATTGAGTTTTGTGGTCACTTTTGCTTTTTAGGCACTATAATCTGCTTCAATACCTGTCAATTTCTCTCACTAAACATATTTTTATGTGTCCACTGTATTTTTTTATTTACTTTTTATTTATTTATTTATTTTTGTTGAGTATGTCTTGCCATACTGTGTGTATACTGCCATTACTTTAGGCACTTTAGAAATGTCACTCACTCCAATTAGATGGATTCCAACAATACAGCCTCTATGAAAACCTGAAACATCTTTTATTCTATACTTTTGAAAAATCCAAGGATTTACAGAACCTTATTATACTACCTGAATACATACATTTCTATTTATAAAAAATTTAGTAACTATTATATTTTAACGCCTATGAAACATTAAAAAATATCAATTTTATTCACGGGTATTTCCATTATTTTGATAATGATCTATAAGAATCTTTAGGAACACAATTTTTTAATTGGATTATATTTATTTTCAAGTTAATGGTCAGTTTTCTTTTTGAGACTTTCTTCAATAATTTTCATTTTACAGTGCTCAGCTCTGAAAAAAGTCCTTGTGATCGCCCATTGAGGTATCGTAGAAGACCTGACAACTGTTATTATTTTAGTCAAGATGTGAGTATGAAAAATATAATTACATGTAATTGTATTTGCATGAAGTATTCCATTATATAAAGTCATCAAAGTTATTGGTTCATATTTTGAAATAATATTTTGATAAAATATTTTCAATACTCTATTTTTAAATTATGTTTAGATAATCGTATTTAAAAAATAATTGCTGCATACTTACAAATCTGAGTAATTATTCTTACTTTTACACATATGTTTATAATATTTATGTTATAAACATATGTGTAAGAAAAAGCTATTTGTTTCCTTATATAAGTCTATAAATATTAATATTTAGCCAACTTTTGTTGTAGTTGTTAGCTTATGAATAATTAAAAGTAATCAAAAATATATTGTTGTTAAAAGAAATTAATGCAAAAAGTACATCACAAAAAGTTATTCCAAATAATGATTGAAGAATATAACAAACAATATTGCATTTAATTTATAGCAATGATGTTTTTACTAACACTCGTGGTAAATATTGTTATCTGCTCTATAATAGTATCATCCTCATTACAATTTTCTTGAAATTGGTGTAGTTATTTGTGATGTTATTGCAATTTTTATTGCAAATATTTTTAAAAATATTAAACTATTATTATTAGAATAATATGTATTCATAAGAACACTTTTTTGAAAACTTTACAATGATAATATCAACATTTTACAACTTCAAAGGATAATCAAATATTTTTAATATTACTTACTTAATCATCCTTCTTAAAGCAGATTGCTTTTTGAAATATCAAGTATTAATGATTAACTTGGTGTTCATTTAATGGCCATATTACAGTCATAATTTGATGTATGTGTAAAATTTGCTAATTGCTAGTTAGATTTTCATTATATATATTCTATGTAGTATAAAATTGCAATACACTAAATTTTCATTTTACTTTGTAAATTCAGTAGTTTACACTAAATTTGCATTTTAGAATTGGAAGAATTTATTTTTAAAAAAATCAAAATTCTTGTAAAATTTTTTGTTTTGTAAAAGGTATATAAATAAAACATAAGTTAATTTCTACATTAAATTCCATACAATAAACATGAAATTTTATATAAAATCTGTCTATTTTAAATTAAAAGGGAAATTAGAATTAAAGAGATTATCGGTTTAAAAATATAAGATTGAAATTTTACTATAAAATAATTTATCATATATTTTTATTCAATCATATTATATTTCTTATTTCATTTTTCTTCTGTGTGTCTATTGCTAGTTGGCATTTTTATTGTATAATTTTAACTTTTTATTGCAATTTCTGTATGTCACTATGTACTTAGATTCATTTAAAGTCTTGAAATTTTATTAGATAAGTGATTATGTGTACCTTTACATTTATTTTTTACTTATTATCTTTATTGTTATTGACAGGAAAATAGTTCTGAATGTGGATCAGTGGGAACGTTAGCTTTACCTCATGTAGCTCTTCTGATTGAATTAATAAGTTTGATGATTGTAACAAAACTGGTGTATTCTGATGACCATTTGCCCTTCACACTACCATGAGAGGAATTTCTAGAAAGTTCAAGTATTTCAGCAGAAGTCCTCGATTCACATGCCTAATCTTGTATGTGTATAAACTTCTTTTACAAACTAAACTATGACCATATGTTAAATTGCATGAGTGTTGACAAAAGGTTGAAGTGAAGTACAGCATTAAAAACCCAAAGTATTTATATTTTGTGAAATATATAAAGTAAATGTCTGAAAACCTCACCATATCTTATTTTTCAATTTGGAAAAAAGGCAATAAGTTTTTTTGATGTTGCATATGTGTTATTTCTTTTCAAAAATATAAGAAAGTGGGGAGAAAATTCCCAAAATATTTGAGTAGATAATTTTGTTTAATTTCAATAAAATGCCACCATTTTCTTCTCTTGTAACCGAGTGTTTAAAACTTTTCATGTTATTTGAAATGTATGTATGAAAACAAATTTTATTGAATAAATATACACATACATGATATAAATAGGTGCACTAAAACAATCTCCTTATTCAAAGTGAAACTGATTATAATTGTAGTTCCGAATTCTCAGACTGTCATTGAATTATTTTTATTTGTGATATGCGGGTGCTATTTGGACACAGGATTTTCTTTCATCTTTGTCATTAGATAAGTCTGTTTTATCCTGTCCTTATATTTCTTTGTTTTACTCTTTGAAAGTATCAAATGTTGTTGTTTAATTTTATTATTTATATAATTTATTTTGATATTTCTTTACGAGAAATTAACTTATAAAATGGTGAAAATAACTAGAAAATGCTGTGACAAACTTACCTGCCAAGTGCTTTTTGTATAGCTATTTGCACACTTTTTAGATTCAATTTTGCAATTTAAGAACTCCATGAATTAGAATGGATTCAATAGACAGCATATTTCACTTCCGCACTAATGTACTTACATTTTGCTGTCAGTAGTGTGAGCTTTACAAAAGTGCGTGTTTAGCTCTTAAAAATTATTAATTGATGGAGTTTGTGTGTAATATTTTATTTACTTAGTATGTAAATTTTTAATTACATTTTTATGCTAATTTATATTTAAATGATGTACATTTGGATTCGGTTGATTTAAAAGGCTTGTATTTGATCGTACATTGATTAAGAATGCAAAAGTATGTAAATATTGCTTAACTGTTTTTATAATAAATGTTTTCATAAATATATAATTTATGTATTGTGTGTTCAAAAATATATTTCAGTTTTGGTATAAAATTTTGTTACTAATGTTAAAATTTTTTATTATTAAGTCTACTTCCTTTTTGTGTAAATCTCTTTCATTTTCGTAAATAAATGTGCCAAAGAAAAGTATAAGCTATGCAAGAAGCATACTTTCGTGATTGTAAATAAAGTGCATATTTATTTGTTCTATTACAATGTTGAACATGTTTTGTTCTGTTTTTTTTCTTATTTCTACCAATATATGTAATGTTTACAAATTTAAATTTCATATTTAATATTTATCACTTGGAATGTTGGATCATAAAACAATTTGTAAAGGAACATTTTTGAATTTTTCTTATGACCTAATTCAAGTGGTATTTCTCAATATAACTCTTTATAAATGTTATTACTTAGAATTATAACTCGATGTTGCTTTGCATTGGTTGAATGCATGAGCTTACCGCATGAAGTTGTGTGTGTATCATATTCATAGGCTATGTAATGCTTCATAATTGCAAAATAGTCTTAGTGTACACTATTATTAATTTTATGTACTATAAAATTTTACTCTCCTATTAGTTATTTTTTATAGTCTGATTTTTTGTATGCCTTTAAAGTGTGCAGAACAATCAGTGCAATTGGGAGAAATATTCTTTAAGGTTGTGAAGTTTATTGGTCATTTTGCCAAATTCTAAAAATTTCTATTTATGTTTTATGCTGCAAATTGTGTCATTTCTTTATTGCAGTGCTGTAACTTGAATGTGATCTATTGTGAAAAGTTGATATAGTATTTTATTATAAAATTTATCAGTGTTTTAATATGGCTTTTAAATGAAATTTATCTTATTGCAAAGTTTCTATTTAAAATGTGTGTGAGTGTTCAAAAGTATATTATATGCTCTTAAATATATAAGTTAATATACATTTTAATTATATAATTTAATATTTAATCAAAGTGGAGAAAGCAAAATTGATAATGATCTACTAATGTATATTAATTGTTGATCATGTGATTCATTAATATACTGTGCATCAAATTTTTTCTTTTTATATGCAAAAAATAAATTACACATTTCATCGATTTTATCAACATATTTTAAGAACTTTAGCTGTACTCATAATTTATTAATTCATATTTTGTAATTATTATTTGTTCAGATTTATTGCATCTAGTTAGTCATGAATCGTTTTTTAAACCTAAATGAAAAGGAATTTCTTCCTCTAATTGTTTTCCTATCACATAGCTTTATTATTTATTATAAATTGTTTGAGTTGTTATAACTTTTTATATATTTTTTAATCTATAAATATTGTTACAGCTACTCAGAAAAAAATTATTTATTTAAAAAAAGATGGTCAAAAAAGTAAAATTACTTTTTAGATGCATATATTCACTTAAGTGCTTTGCATAAACTGCTCAATTAAAAAAATCTTTGCAAAAGAATATTATATTCTTCAAAAACTTTATATTTTCATAATTTATAACTTCCATTTATTTATCTTTGAAATGAACTACTTGTATTTTATTATCCATGACCACAATAACTAGTATAAAACTAGTAGAATACTTAATGAGTAAAGTAGTGAAAGTAGTTTAAATGACCAATCAAGAAATCTTTCCAAAAAAATCTTAATTAACAAAATACTAATTTTTGTTTTCAAAGAACTAATTGACTTTGGTAATACACTACAATACAAAAAAGCTAAAAAATATTGAAGCAATAAATTTCAAATTTTAATTAATGTTTATTAAATTTGTTTAACATACTTCAGCCATTTTTAATTAAAAAGAAATTTAATAACTCTGAAACTTGAACACATTTCAATTTGTTATGCTTGTTTGCAAATTCTTAGACAAAATTTTAATTTATAAATTAAGACAAAATTTTAAGAAAAAATGGATTAAATTGTATTGTAAAATTTTTAGTCGAATATGCATAGGTTAAGTAAGAAGATTTCAAATGGAAAATTTTTTAAGGTTCAGATAACTTATATAATACAAGTATTAAATTACTGAACGAAAATTAAACTACTGAAATAAGCAAGCTGAAAAGAAAAAATTAAGTTGTATCAAATAATTTAAGAAATGATAAAAATCATATGAATTCCAAAATTTCAAATGCTTTAATTTTCCCATAAATTTTTTTAAAATATATCTTTTGATGGAATGAAAATTATATGTGGCACTGGACAATCTAATATTATGATGAAGAATTTTAAGTTTCTTATGATTTTTTTCTATTTTTATAATGCTTTCAAGAAATTAAAAATATATATTAAATGTTTTTATGTATAATTAATTCCCAATTTTCAAATAATGAATTTCTGTTCCTTCCTGAAAGTTATATTTTTACGATAAGTAATTATATTTTTCAATGCTCATAATTTAATTATGGTAAATATAAATTTTATTTTCACTAATAAACACTTTTCCTGATTTAAGAAATGCTTAGTTTAAAATTTCTCTCTATAAAATGGATTAATCATTATCTATGCTTTCTGTAATACCATGTCTGTTGTTATAATGTGGATTTTTATTATGTGAAATCCTTAAATAGTATTTATAGCAATGATTTTTGCAGATATTGCATTTTGTTTGAAGTGCTTTGGACAGCAAACTTCAAAATAAATATTGAATTTGTCTTTGAAAACATTTTGTTGTTGGAAGATCTCATTAAATATGTATGCTTCATGCTAGTCATATTGTAATACTTTTTATTTTTTTACATTTTCTTTTTGTTACATGTATGGAATTTTTGATAAAAATCCAAAGAATTCTTTGTTTTTTCTTCTATAAAAAAGTGATATTTGGACCAATGATTGAACTGCATTTACATGTTAATTTCAATAAGAGAAAGTTGTTCAGAATGTGCATCAGCTGATTGAGCTCGAATTCATTTATGTTTGCATATACATGTATAAAGCATAATAAAAGAAAATGAGGTTCTTAAATCTTGTTTTCTTTAATATCTTTCATCTTAAATAGTACGTTTAATAATTATATAATTAGTTAATTACAGTTGTGTGACATCAAAATATGGCTCTAAATCTTATAAATTTACATTATCATTTTAAATGGTGCCTCAAAAAGTTTTACAGCAGAGATACTTTAAAATTGGGATAATTTAAGATCAGAGATTTTTCCAATTATTAAAAATATATAGCTTATGTATAGAAATAGCCTTCTGTATCTTTTCAGCCTTTGTTAGTCACTAAAGCATTCTTATTACACACACAAATATTGTTTAAAATAATTCCTTAACTTAAAGTTATTAAGACCATAAATCTACATCCATAAAATTACAGAATCACAATATAGGTATTTAGTTTGATTTTATTACAGATGTCAATTATATTTAGTAAAAATATTTAAATCTCCTTACTACGTACAAAAAATTTAAAATTTTATGTTCAAATTATCTAAATAGGAAACGTATTTTATTATTTTTGTGTCTTTTTTATTTTAAAACACATTAGAGTTACTCTAAAGATATTAAAGGAATATCCCACTATCTTTCTTCATATATTTTTTTTTCTAGCTTCAATATAAGTTATGGTTACTTATATTGAAACTGTGGAATAATTTTATTAAAAGTTATTGAAACTGTACAGTTTCAATAATCTTTCAGTAAGAGTTAAAATATTATTAATATTTATTTTATTAATAAGTATCAATTGCCTGCTTTGAATCAGAAGGTGTTAGGAAATTTTTTAGGCGATTTTATTTTTACAACAATTGATAGCTTAATGGTTGGTACTGTCGCTTTCAGTTCAAGATTTTTCTATTTGACACCCATCTCAGTCTTAGATATTTGCAGATTCATAATCCATTTTAAATTATAGATCCCAGTTCAGTTAATAATAGTGCAAAAATGGGTATAGAAGGCAAACGAACAGGCTTATTTTATTAATCTTTTTACTGACACCCTAAAAACTTAATTTTATAAACTAATTTTTAATTGTTTTTCTTATTTTTAATTATTGAACGCCTCTTTGTTTTTAAGCAAAATAAAAAAGAAACAATCTATATTTTTTAAGTCATGTAATTGTGATAACTGTCAATCAATCATATTTTCCTAAGGTAGTGATTTTTAAAATATTCAGCATATATGAAAACAGGTGTAAGCGCCTTTTATCTTTAATGTTGATTGTACCCAAACATGTCATATGCTCCATTTTCAGTCGTTATTGTATGTTTTCTTATTGACTTCTTGAACTGTTTTAATTCAAATTATTATAAAGTCGACTTAAAATGGTATTTAATTGTGAGAAATCGCTTTACATGATACTTGATTTAAGAAACTCACTATTTTCACTCTAGATCAGTAATAGCAAACTTAAGAATTCAAATAGTCTTAAAACACTTTTATTCACTTTAACAGTGTCCAGAAGAAACTCTAAGATTAAAAAACTTTCAAAAGTCATCAATCCAAAAATCAGAATGTAAACTCTTTAATCATTTTAAAACGATCTCCATCAAAAATTTTCGCCTATGGGAAAATTTGAAATATAACTGCTCATTTAAAATGTTTCAATCCTCATCTGATACTCATGCGCTGATTTTTCCATCGCTGAACTGTAACTGACTGTTTCAAATTTAAGTGAATCTTGAGAGCTATATTAAAACCAAGTTATAAATGAAATATAAAGAGCATTGATAAAAATAAAATTCAAGAAGTATGGCAGTAAGTATGTTGTTTTAATGTATTGTTTATCTCTGATTTTAAAGGAATGTATTTTGAAAAGTAAAAGAGCATGCTTAGTGCAACCTATAAATGATATACTATTTTTATGTGGAAAAAAAATTTGAGTTGTATTTATGCCTTTAATTTCTTATACTATAAAAAGTAAAGCATCTAACATTAATTACTTTTGTTTCATTTTTAACTTTCAACAAAGTATCCTTACCTTAATATTTTAGTTTAATATTAATGTCCACAAAACACTTATAATTGAAAAATCGTTCGTTCTTTTTGTATACCATTGCTTTGAAGTAAATTTATCATGGTTAATTCCCAGTGAACGGTACGCTCCTTGTACGATACGCATATATACAATTATTAATTAATTACATATAATATTGTACAAAATTATATTATTTCTATAAAATAATATAATTTTATATTATATAATTAAATTAATTGTATATTTTATAATTATTAATTGTATAAAAATAGCGTACTGTACACTGGGATACAGCCATTTATCATAATATCGATACCATGAAGCTCTATTTATTTTTTGATACTTTTCAAAGAAAGTTTTTATTTATTCTTCAAAACAAGAAACAGCTTACCTATATTTCCTGCAAGTTAACCAATCTCTCTACTTTTGATCTATCTCATTCAAAACGTATTTTCTAAAGATTGGGATCTGGATTTGCTTTGATCAACAAAAGTTTTTTTATATGCATTTCTGGAGAACAATTGCAAATAATGACTGCTGATGACATTATAATGTATCCTAAATAAAACAATAGGATTTACAAATATCATTATTGACTATACAAAGCTTACAATGTTTGATAATACTTTTTATGAAGCGATCAACAGCCACATAAATTTAAGCAATTATCATTCTTCTAAGGTGGGTTTCCTAAAAAAAGAAAATCATTAAAGTTCTAAAAACATTTTATTTACATATTTATGTGCATTAGTTGTAAATTTGCACAATGTTGGCAACTTAATTTACGTATTTCTCGACATAAAACTGCGCGTGACTGCCTTCTACGCAACATATTTGTATTCTCCGTAAATTTTTGTAGTCAATTGAAGATTAGCTTAAAAAAATTAACATTTTCCTCAGCACGCTTACCTTTCCATGTGATTATGCGATATTTTACAACTAATATGTGTTAAACAGAAAAAATTGAGCAGTCATAATTAAAAAACAGTACTTAGAAAAATCAAATTTTTTACTTTGCATCACTTTTAAAAAATATAATAATTATCCTTCGACATTTTCAACTAATTTCTTCACCTATCTTAGAACAGAAATAAGAGGATCTAACATATTAAACCAAAACGAGTAAATTGATAAGACAAATTATTTTTTGATTTTTATAAAACAGGAAACTCCAAAGTGTACAAAACAAAACTCAACTTGGTGAAATCATTCTCAAATTCATCAAACTCCATGATTGAGCCTACCAAATCTATAGGTGTATCAAATTGCTGGGAAAGTATTGATTAAGTATATTCATGATTAAGTATATTTGGTACGTAGCCACATTTTGTATCAACCAAAACATTACATATCGGAACTTCTTTTTTTTAATATGGTACACATTGCTGCACGGTTAAATTTTAAAAGTCAATCGATTAAAGCAATCATAAATTTCGGGTGTATAATTTCTAATAAGTATTTTCAGCAATCATTATTGAAATTAATGATTGCAGAAAATAAATCAAAAGAGGAAAGAATATCGCTTAAAGTTAAATGAAGCGGTATTTAATAAGCTTCTCAATCAGAAATTTATGTGTACAAAAAATGTTGAAGACACATGAATAGGATTTATTTTATTTTTAAACTATGTACTTTTTTATATTTTGATTTATCGTTTCAACTCTTTCTAAATATTACTATTTATCATAAATACTTAAATAAACTAAATTAAGAGTCTAAGAGTAAATGCATCGTCACAGTAAAAATGAATAATTATTGTATTTTTCTAACACCTACTCCTTGAATTATTAGAAACAAAGCTATTAAATTGTAATATATAAAAGTTGGTATTATGTATAAAATTTGGCTTTAAAATATATAATTTCTTTTCGGCAGACTGAAAAAATTGTACTCGTTTTTTCAGTAGCCACGGAATAATTCTAGTTACCATATATGTGAAATACTTGAATTTTCACAAATGCTGCATTCGAAAAACATAGCTTTTGATTTAGGAAATTAAAATTAAAAAATTTGACTTTAATTTAAAAAAATTAATTTTTGCCCTGCATTACGTTGAATAACTTTTTTCTGGGATAGTGAATCGCACCTAACAATATATAAATCTTCTTTTTTTAAAGCGAATAGTTAAACAAATCAAGGAATTTTAAAATTTTTATGTGAAACTATATATCATAAATCCATGTAACTATAACTACAGGACCAAAATTGCTTTAAACTATATTTTACTCTTCTATAATTTTTTAAGCTGGGAAGTTTTTTATAAGCAATTTCAAAATTTTCTAAAATTTAAATTTTTATTTTTTCAGTAATTCAATGGATTTGCAATGATTTTTGATAAAAGTGTATAATTAGTTCTTTACACACTTTTTATATTACTGTAAAAAAATATCAAAAAAATAAACATAGTTACTTCCTTCAAGAAGATATCAAATGATTTTCTATTAATTTAAAAATATTTATATCACATTCTTAAATATAAACTTTAATTATTTCTAATGCTGTTTAAAAATGTTCGTTTATTTACAATATGAGTGATATCACTAAACCGTCATTATTAGTTTATCAATTAATATTTCATTCCATACATGACGTATATCTTATTGCATTATTAAAAGTTACATAACCTCGAAAAGTAATCTAAATGTTATTTGCTCAGTATAAAATTATGCTTTCAACTTTTTTATGTCATTATATTACTGGTATTTGAATCTGAAGAACGTAAAATAATTATTTAAAATCAAAATTTTCATATGGCTTTTAATTTCTTAAAAAAATTTTACTTAAAAATTTGCGGTCAGTAATAAATTTAGTATATGAGAAGAGGGAAATCGAAAAGTTAAACATTTCCTTGGAAATGGTGAAAACAATTTTGGCTGTTTTTCAGGATTATGTATGAAACGCCTAAAGGCAAAGTGTGTATACAAGGTCTAATTTTATTTTGTTATGAATATTTATTTTAAACGCATAATAACATAATCTTTATATTAATTAATTAATAATTTTTTATATTTTAATAATTTTATTCCAATTAAAAGGATCAAATAAATGTTCTAATATATTACGTAGAATTTGAGATTCAAATTCTTACAAAATTAAATACTTTCGAAAAAGTGTTGAAAATTTTATAATGTATAAATATAATAAGTTTAAGATTTGTTTATTTTAAAAATATCTAATCCAATCGCTGCTGAAGTTTTTTTTATGTAGTGATAAAATCAAGTTTCTTCATGATCTTTTTTCTATTTGCCGCCCAAGGTCATTGTTTTTTTTAATAATAATGGCTGACAAGACATGTTTTTTACTTTTAAAGCGATTAGAAAAGCTGAGAAACTTGTAAGTTCCATTCGTATAACATTTACTTCTACAGTTTCGATCATTCTGATTAAAGCTGGAATAAATTTAGTAAGTCATTTTATTCAAATATGTAAGCATATTCTTATTTTGAAATATTTTTTCGAATACTGTTTTTTAATCATAGATGCTTAAACACATATTCCCATCTTTTTACTGCTTGCTTATAAATTAATACCTTTTTAATCTTAAATGCGAGATAATTTTACTAATAAAGCAAGTTACACTATTTATTTTCTGAGCTTCATTGGTATTTTTTCAATGTTCTTTTTGTGGAAAACTCGAAACATTATTCTTTTGAAATTGTTTACTTACAAGGTCTTTGATTCAGACAAAATAAAATGTTTTAGAAAACCTGTTTAAAATAAAGTAAAATTTTGAAGTGGATGCCAATTTTTATCAGTATTTATTGAAGGCACTTTTAATAAAAAATCAAACTGACTTTATTTTATTTTTGTGTTCAAAAATATAAATATAATTTATGTATGAAAAATATCAAGCAATAGTTCTATTGAATTTTATGGAAGTGAATTCAAATGATAGGATTATAAATAATCAATAAACTCCTGTTTAACTTCATCTCTCTCGTCATAAATTTTCTGTCTCTTTAGTAGTTTGAGTTTTTCACTCATCGGTACTAGATTGTTATATCTAAACGATAGGCTTATGAGATTCATTAAGAAAAAAATTGTTGATAAAATGAGTATGTAAATATAGGAATAAAAAAAGTGCCAAAATTATTTATCTCTTTAAATTTTTAATCAAGAACAAACATATAATCACATTATATAGAAAAAATTATTTTCTTAGATTTTCTTTTCAAATCTAAATATTTATTTTTAAGCACTTAATGAAACTAAAAGTTCAAAATATAGTGTTTTTTTTATAGGCAACATACTTTTTTTAAATTCGTTTTGATTTCCTGATTTATACTCACATTTGAATATTTAGAATTTAACTTTTTTTATTTATTTATTTTTTTTTTTTATTTTATTTTATTTTATTTATTTATTTTTCTTTGTGTGTGTGTGTGTAAGTAATGATTAAAACGTGTTTTTTCCTACACTAATATGGATAAATCTCTATTACTAACCTCGCTCTCAAAACAATTTATATGATTTATTAAGCATTATCTTTGCAATTACATTGCAGCTTCTTTGTAGTCTACTAGTACATGATGAATTTTAGGCTTCTTTATTCCTAGAAAATGATTGAATCATAAATGTGTATGGTGCTTAGAGAAATTATTAATATCAACACGTTTATGTATTTTAAAGTGCTTCTAAGGTAAATTATTATTTCCAAGCATTTCAAAATGTTGTGTAGACAACAGTTTTAATTTTCACTTATTGTGATTCGTAGGAAATTCCAAGTGACACGAATTCCATTATAGTTTGAAAACTTTTCATGAAAATAAACACTGACTAGCAAAAAATAAATTGCTATGTGAAGTTCAAGTTAATGTTAAAATATAAATGTTATTAAGATTAATAATATTAAGAGGCATGAACTAATGTTGAATGTAGCTCTATGGATCTATTTTTGTGATGTAGGTAGTTTTATATAGCTTTTTCCTTCTAAATCAAAATTTTTTGTGTTATAAGCTCAGAGAACTTTTGAGCATCTTTTCACTCTCAGTACTTCAAAACAGTGATAAATAAATATGGTTATTTATTTGGTTATTTTAACGGGGCTGCTAATGTCTGTTAGTGAGAAATTCAAGCTTTTATTATTACAGTAGGGATATTGTCCGATATTAATTTATTTTCTGTGATCAAGATTAACATTACAAACAGGATTATATTTACATATTGTGTATGTGAATATATATAAACTATAAGCAGTCCACAATGTCTAAATTTTAAAAGATTTTAGTTTTTAACCAAACAGAAGTGTTGCAATGTAGAAGAACGGGAAGAATGGACAAATTTTTCTTAAAAATAAATTAAGAACACATTTTTAAATAGTGAATAATTTTATTATTTCCTCAAATACTAGATGCATTTATATTTACTATAATGTACATAAATTGTTCAAATGCATATTTATGTAGATTTTTTTTTTTTTTTTTTTTTTGTGAATTATTCCCGATAGACGAGTCACCAAATTCCATCCATATAATTAAGAGTTTTACTATATATATATGTACGCAATTTGTATCAAGAATTTTTTTTTTTAATTTCTTACAAGTAACGAATAGAATGTTTTTCATGTGTTAGAAATAATTTAACTAGGATTGGTTGGGTTTAATTTATTTATTGCTCAAGAATATTTTTTTTTTTTATTAAAAAACAAGGAATAAATGCATGAAGAATAATTCTGCTACATTTTTGCTTGGACATTTCTATTTTTTACCATGGAAAATGCAATACCAGGTAAAGAAAATAAAATGCGTGAAGTTTGCACTATTAGTCTACCGGGATTTGTATGCATAAAAATCTACAATTTCAGCTTAACCGCGCATTTAAAAATAAGCATATATGGCGAAAAAAAATTGTTTTTAATGAGCTTGAAGTATTTTGTGCTATTATTTTGTGAAGCACTTCAGTGCAGCTACTGGTAGAACCTAATTCTGTACTAGGTACAAGGAAGTACATATGCCGGTGCACATATAGCGATTCAGTTGGCAAAATGATTGACAATATATCTGATTTCAGCAGAAGAAAAATCTTTTCTAGGAGATTGCGGGTTATCCTTATGATATTAATCATCTTGTAAGCCAAATAATAATAGAAATATGGAATTATTATATAGATGTCACTGTTCATTAGAAACGATCGTTACTGTCTCGTCGCCAGATTACACATGAAAACAAGCACATTTAGCAGTCGTTGAATTGATACCATATAATTCGCAGCGGCATATAATCCGGGGAATATTCGAAAATATATACTTCTGATAATATGGGTGTCGTATAAAATAAAAAAAAAATGCACAGTATAATTAAAAACATAAAAAATTGTACAGAAAAAAAAAAACATTATTTTAAAAAAGATCTCTTTGGATCCACCTCATCGCAAAGTATGATAAACTTGAGATGAAAGCACGAGATCGATCAAAAGCGATAATTTAGAGAAGATTCTTGTAAAACTTATCGATGTTTAGCTTCTAATAACTTTTAAATAGATGTTAGACATATATATATATATATATATATATATATATATATATATATATATATATATATGTATGTATGTATGTATGTATGTATGTATGTATGTATGTATGTATTTGCTTCGTTAATATTTAAATGCAAGAAATGGATTATTTACAAATTGCGTATTTTATACATTTTTCTTTTATACCGAACGTCATTGTTTTTCACTCACATCAATAAGTTTTTCGCCATTTTTTTTATTTGCTTCCACTATAGCTTTTAATTTAAAATCTGCTGTGTAACTTAAAAGTTTTCATTTTCATATGACGATGTAGGAATTCCAATATTTTAAAAACAAAATAGCTCACGTCAAGGTAAATTGCGAAATGGTGAATTCGTTTTTGAATGTAATTGGACAAAGCTGATTATAGCTTAAATAACTCGGGTGAGTCTTAGTATTGTTATTTATTTGAAAGAAAACAAACAGTATTTCTTTCAAAACATTCTTGTAAGCTTTTCTGATGGCGAATATTTTTTTTTATCAGATAATCTGCGTATAATACGCACAACGAAATTCGGAACTTTTTTAACACATTATCCGCGGATTATATACAGAAAAATACGTATATATATATATATATATATATATATATATATACTTGGTATCCGCCATTTGATGTCGATCTCAACACAATGGATGGTACTTTTGTTTATTGATTAGTTGCTCTATACTCCCGTATTTCCAAACAAGGGTTGATTCGGCCTTCAGCTCAGTGAAATCACTCAAGGCATACATTAGTTATTTTGCCTTTGACTCAGAGTCATAAGCATCATGAACATTGACTCAGAGTCATACACAATTGAGTTTGCAATTGTGTAAGTGCAATACGCCAATGAACTTCTGCATGGAATTACGTTGTTTTTGGTAGATTCCTTCAATTTCTTACAACACTGTAATGATCGGATTAAAATTTAGAGACATAAATATAAGCGGCTGTTAATCCGTTTTAACATTCCATACTGAATTTGTACTCAATAAAATGATTTGGAATGCTATTTGTTATTACATGCTTACTGTACACTGTATTTATAAATAGACCAAATAGTTCTATATTTTAAAATTTTTGCAACCATTTCCCCGTGCTTACTTTCAAGTTTTGCGACGTACTTGCTGCATACAATTTCTACAACGTACACTGCATGTAATTTTTAAGATTCCTTATCAAGTAACCAATTTGTATGTCTTATTGATGTGTCTCATAAAAGTTTATTGCTTATCAAACATCTCAGGTAATATATCGGAGAACGACTACTCCTGTATACAGCCCCCACCGATACATTAGGCCACCTTCAACTCTGAGCAGTGTTAACAGAGTCTAACATTCTCCATTAGCCAATCCAAAATCTACTTCATTGCTTGTCGTCATGGCTTTCATTGCTTGTCGTCATGGCTTTCAGGGATTATAATTTTCCATTATTTGAATTTAACTCTCAGGAAGGAAGTTTTTTATTATTTTTTTGAAGATAATGTAGATTTAGCAGTAAGGAAATGTAAGCATAAACTTCAAATTTTCCCAGATATTTAGTGTAAAATATTTATATTAACTTTGTTTATGTGCCATCCTTTTTAGTATCTGAAAAGTGATTTTGAATTGTAAAAACTGGATTAATTTTTATCTCATCAGAATCAAACTTTTTTTAAAATTATAGGCCAGTATGAAAACTTGCACACACGCACTATTGGTTAAATATAACTAAAATATCCTGGTTCTTAGTAAGATGTTACATTAGAGATATTAAGGAAAATTTATAAATAAGTGTTCACCTTACTTCCAACATCTGACAATTATTTCTCAAAATCATTTCAACGAATAGATTAGTTTAGAGTTCTCTAATTGAAGATCATTAATGTAAAAAAAAAAAAGCAGTCAGATAGGATAGTCTTTTAGAGAAAACACATTAAACTTTGCAAAGAAAAACTGTAATCAACTAAATGATTTTCAAAATGAAATCATCTATGCTGAGTAATTGAAAAACAAATATTTTAGAAACTGACTGGAAAATTTTGTAAATAGGTCAGTTGATCTTGAGATCCATTTAATATTTATTTTAAAAAATTGGGATGGAGCATTTTAATTGCGTGTTACAAAATTACTAATTTCTGTTTTCTTGAAAGATCATAGATATTTGTCATATACGTGGAAATGTTCTTTAATTTGAAAATAAACATCCAAAACTTCACTTGTAAATTCATTTTTTGTTTAAAATAATAAACAAGATTTCAATGTATCGAGCAGTAGAAAGGTTCTTTAATATACACCACCCGCCAAAGCTCCAAAGCAGCTTACTCACCAAACATTATCACACAAAAACGTTTAGTACCAGTTTCACTAATCAGTTTGAAAAGGACAAAATAATGATTGTATTTCAGTAATTTTCAATGTGACATTAAATGATTTTCGAGCACAAGAATGGTGATAAGCATCCCGTGGTACAAAATTTTGATTTCATCGATAAACAACAGTCTTCAGAATATTAAAAAAGTAAATTGCATATTGCACAATATTATCATCCTTATTATGTAAGATTTTGCCAAAATGTTGGTTTGTGATGAATTACTTTTGGATAAAACTAATTTTGCAACATTTTGAAAGAAATATTAAAAGTGATATTTTTTCATTTGAGTTTAATTTTTCTCGTCTCTTTTCTTCCAAGAAACTTAAATAATATTTACTACTAATATGGGATATATAAGCAACTGTCAAAATTTTTATATCCAGTGGTCAGTGATTGATGGTTAAAAAGGTGTAAATAGCTTATCTTGTTTCTAACAACTTGAGAGTACACTTTTCAAGATTATTTCCTATTGTTCTCCCATTATATGTATGTATATATATAAAATTGGGGAAAAAGTTATCCATTATTTTTTCGGTAGACGTCTGTAGTGATCGATATCTCGTCAGGTATATATCAAACAATTTCAGATTTATGCTCGTTGGAAAGGTGACATTTGACACTAAAATATCCTCTTGCGGTTTTTTGTTTGATTAATTCAGTTACGAGTATTATACAAGGTTTTAAAAATGGAAGACAACAAACAGAAAATTCGATACATTTTCGTTTTTCTCTTGTTACGGTGAAAAAGATAGCCGGGTGGCTAAAATTGTGAAAGGTGTTTATCGTCCTATGTAAGACTGTAACAACCAGTTACGTACAATTTTTGTTTCGTCGATTCCGTTAGGTTATTTTTGATGTTAGAAATGCTCCTCGCATGTAGATACAGCATCGTCGAAAATGTCTATAAAATATCAAAAATGATCGAAGTTAACCGCATGTCAGCAGTCGTAACGCGCAAGACCTAAAAATCTACATGAAAGCTGTTTTAAACCTTTTTACAAAGTGAATCCAAAAGAAGTTACATAAAGTTCACGTAAAAATAATGGATTTCTTTTTCCCCAACCTAATATATATATATATATATACATAACTATTTTTTATAATTAATTTTTTCTTTTCCAGACCTTACTAGAATCATAATGAATAAAACAGTGAAGAGGCCTTTGTATGATAAAATGGATGGAATTTTGTACCCAGCAATGTTCTCACCAAAGTGCTTTCGAGAAGCTCTGGATTACAAACCTAAACCAAATGATTTATTTGTTGTCTCGTACCCTAAATGTGGCACAACATGGATACAGACTGTAACTCTTTACATCTTGCGCAAAGGAAAAGATGTGGCAAACATAGCCCGTTTTTGGGAATACAGTCCTTTCATTGACATGCTGGGATTAGAGGGTGTACAAAAAATGCTACGTCCTGGAGCAATTAAAACGCATCTTCCATATACTCATATGCCTTTATCAAGTGAAGCCAAATATATATTCGTGACGAGGAACCCCAAAGATTGCTGTGTGTCTTTTTATCATCACGCAAAGAATGAACCAGGCTTTCGTTACTGGGATGGAAAATTTGATGATTTTTTCGAACTGTTCGTAGCAGGAGAATTAGAATACAATGACTATTTCGATCACTTGCTGTCTTGGTATCCCTACCGTAATCAGTCGAATATTTTTTATACTACATATGAAGATATGAAGAAAGACATAAAGAAAGTCATTATAAAACTAGCCACTTTTCTTGGGAAAGAATTTTTAGATGTTATTGAAATGGATAATATGGCACTCAATAACATCATACATTGCAGCAGTTTGGAGTTTATGCAAAAGCATTTGGTAAATACATCTGATTTAAGAACAATACATGAGCAGAGGTTGTCAGATCCTTCAGCATATGAAGGGTTAAAGTATATCTCACAGTTCATTTTAAACTTTGACTTTCCAAAAGAATTACACGAGGGCCAGTTTTTCCGAAAGGGAATTGTGGGTGATTGGAAGAATACATTCACAGAAGAACAAAGAGAAAGATTAGACAAAAAGTTCTGTGAGAAAACGAAAGGAACAGATATTCCTAATTGGTTTTCTGAATAGACCATCATATTCTAATAAATAAATTTATAATCTAAAATTTTAAGCAATGACAAAGTAGTGCAATATAATTTTTTTTATAAATCAAACGTTCTTTAAATTGATGGAATAATTATCAAATGCGTGTGTAAATAACGTTTTTCTAGAGCATCGCTTTTTTTAAAATATGTAGTAATATTCACATTTTTTTTTTTTTTTTTAAATGGAAGGAAAATAATTCGTCTTTGTTAAATTACATGCAAAATGACTAGAATATGAATTAATAACTGAGAGATAATGGAACTAAATTTACATCCTACCAATTTAGCTTCAAAGATATCATGCTTTATTTTCTTGAAGAATTTTAAAATGTTTACAATTTGTTTTGAACGTTTTATCTTTCTCATTCAAACATTTTCTTGTGAAACTTGATCAAGTTATTCGAAATCTACGAAATTGTTTAGTGGAGGTTAAAGAGACATACACACTAAGGCAAAACGGTTATGATCCTGTATTCGAAGCAAAAATTATTTCAGAATGAATTAGGTATTGAAAGTTTATATTGTGTTTTAAGCTTTATCTTAATAAAACTGTTATCGCAGTATTATATAGTCTGTCTTTTACGCTACAAAGAGTTATCAATACAAGATTCTTTGATATAAATATGTAGAATATTTAATGCCTCTAATTTTTTACTAAAGTAAATAAATTTCAATTCTATTCTGTCAGGATGGTTGAAAATTTTTTGCCGAGTAGATTCCATGTGTCAAGAAGATGGAATTTGAGCAGGATTGTATACTATTCTTGTTTGTTGATCAGTCACTATTAGTATCTCAAAAACTGTTCTCTTTCAAAGAATTTGAAGTTGTATACTGAAAATTTATAATAATAATTCCGCAAATTACAGAATTAGAAATGATTTATTATTTTTCACCAAACATTTAGTGACTAGAACTTACTCATTACTGTCGATATTTAATTAGTAGTTAAATATTTTTTCCTTATTGAATTCAATTTCTGAAGTATTATTATGTAATGAAAAACAAATTAAAACTTAATTTATAATGTTTGGCAACGATTATTAGGAAAAAATTTCCCCTTAAAATTCGTGTATTTACGTGATTTCTTTCTATTGAAAATAAATTGTCATTTTTATCAATGAACTAAATTCCTCTGTTTGATGTTTCTTTATTGTAATTTATTTTTAGCCTTAAATTACATGCTTTTGCAAAATTATCATGACTTTCCCCATCTGGACTTCAGAAACAATCTCAAAAACAAAGTTAGGAAGTGAAACAAAGTTAGGAAGCGATTTCATTTTATAACGGATATATAAATATAATGCCAAAGAAATGGTTTTATCTGATGGAAAAAAGTTAATGTCATTGTATTCAGTGGCTGAAGTGAGTGAAATTGTTCTTAAAAAAATTACTTTAAAATATATAATTAGGGTGATGTAGGCAAGTAGAAACTAGTTTTTGCCTACTCGAAAAGAATGGTAAAATAGCTCATAAGTTAATGTCACTCATTTTTCTAGTTCTTGAACTAGAAAAATGAGTGACATTAACTTTTACGTCATCTTTCACGTGATTCCCAAAGACAACAGCACAGTGAAGGCAGAGAGACGTCACTAGTCCTTGCATCAGACACCCACTCGTTTCAACGTGACTTCATCAAAGAAAAGGGAAGTGGGGACATGATGCTTTGAAGGGAAACCCAACCATGGCAATCAGGAGGTGCTGTGTTGAACATGCCGTGAAACAAATTTGTTGCAAGTTGGGACTTGTCGCAACCGATTACATTTTTAACAAACTGTTTTTTTTTTTTTTTTTTTTTTTTTTTTTTTTTTTTTTTTTTTTTTTTATTTTTTTTTTTTTTTTTTTTTTTTTTTTTTTTTTTTTTTTTTTAAATGGATAAAATACTATTATTAAATCTTATTTTGCCTTTGTATTATATAAGAAACATATTCAAAGCAAAATTCCTTCTTAAAAACAATTCTTACTTTCATTTTATTGATGAACACATTTTACCGTTTTCTGATGTAGCGAAGCAAAGTTTAGCTCAAAACAGTATCTTAATATTTGTAGCCAATTCACCCGTTAGTTTTCCAGTTGTCGCAACTCTACTTATTTTCCTATTTGATATCGTCATTTTCATTCATTATCTTCTCAATCATTTAACTATCCAAACTCTTAAATGTTCAAATTACATCTGAGTCCACATTCAAAGAATCATGAAATGACGTTTTGGGAAACAATGGTTTCATTATTGAAGTTCCTAGACGAGTAGCTCATATTTGTTCAAGCTGTCAGGTAAATGTGCTTGGCTTTCTTCAGTAATGCTGGTAATAAAGTCTGAATTCCAAAATGATCTATATATAATATTTTTTGCAATACCATTCCCAGCTTAGATCTTTTGTTTCGTCAACTTTTTAAAGTGTGATTTCAAACCATTATCCCTTTTTACAATAGTATTATACGATAGTTGCACTTAAAATTATTAATTCTGTTTTGATGCATGGGCTGTTAGACAGGAATTTAATTAGGCGGGAGAAATCCCACACGAATTGCTTAAAATATGCGAGATTTCAACATTAGCAAATCAGTTAGTCACCCAAAATTCTAAGGGCTTACGATTTTCTAGTGAAACCTCAATCAAGTTTCTCAGCGAAAAAAAAAATGATTACTTCTTTCGTAATAAAAATAAATTTAAAAAATAAAAATTAATAGATTTCGAAAAAAAGTATTAAGGAAAGAGGCATTGATAGGATTTTGTTAAGGAGATTTTTCAAAATTTTAGTTTGTAAATAGCAATTAAAAATAGCATTGCTTCTGTACGACCTATCTAAAACCAGCTACCAATTCATAAAATCGCGAGTGTTCGTAAATTAGAAGTTCGTAAAAAAGAACACCTTCTGTATTTTGGGAAGGGATAAAGACAAAAATCTGCTTTACGTTGAATGGACGGGAAAATAACAGGATTTGCGCGAAAAACCTGAACTGGTTCGTTTCTTAATGAAAGGATGGCACTGTAGAAATTCATTTTAACTGATGATGTTCAAAGTAAAAGTTACACTCAAGCTAAAAATCTTTCCACGGTTGGATTCAGTGTGTTGTTTATCATTCACAGCACACTGCTATGATATGATACACTCCGTAATTCACAGCATTACGTTATAACCGGCACATGTTGTCTAATATATTAGTTTGGGGAAAAAGTTATCCATTATTTTTTCCGTAGACGTCTGTAGTGATCGCTATCTCGTGAGGTATCTATCAAACAATTTCAAATTTATGCTCATTGGAAAGGTGACATTTGACATTAAAATATTCTCTTGCAGTTTTTCGTTTGATTAATTCAGTTATGAATACAAGGTTTTAAAAATAGAAGACAACAAACAGAAAATTCGATACATTTTCGTTTCTCTTGTAACAGCGAAAATGCTAACCAGGTGGCTAAAATTGTGAAAGGTGTTTATCGTCCTATATATGACTGTAACAACTAGTTACGCACAATTTTGGTTTCGTAGATTCCGTTTGGGTATTTGGATGCTAAAGATGCACCTCGCATGGATACAACATCGTCGAGAATGTCTATAAAATATCAAAAATGATCAAACTTGACAGCATATCAGCAGTCATAGCTTCGCACAAGACCTAAAAATCTACATGAAAACTGCTTTAAACCTTTTTCCAAAGCGAATATGAAAGAAGTTACAAAAAGTTCACGTAAAAATAATGGATTTCTTTTTCCCCGAACTAATATTTCAAGTTTGGCAATGAGAATGATTGATGGCAATACCTTTTTGATTTCAGTTATCCCCACTACCACGAATCACTAAGTTTGAGATCCCTTCTTCATCTGTTCTGATTCCACCTAATTGCTCACATAATCAAGAATTTACTGTATATCTAAGTTTCAATGTCCTGTTCAAATAAAAGATACTTCGAAGAAAATACAAAAGAAGATCATCAATTTAGATTCAAATCGCGTTTATTTTACATTTTTATTTATTTATTTTTGTAATTATCATGGGTTTGTAAATTATTTCATCAAACACCTAAATGTCATAAGTTTTTCGTAGACTTTTGCAGACAAACTGTTTATTATGTTTCAAATGGAGATATCGTATATTCATTTCATATAAGGAATATAAATGCTTGCATATAAAGAACGCGAAATGCCAAGACTGATTCATAACCAAAATTTTCCAATATATATACATGAGGTTTGGAGTCACCAAGACCAAATAGAAAGGTCATTTACATTTAAATGAAAAAGTTAGGGCTATCAATTTCAGCTTATGTTCAACAATGTGTAATAAATTTTAAGGTTCTTGGCCTTAAAATATATTTTTCGAGGCGAATGTTAGGAATCCAAACTTTCTCGTTTGTTACACGTGAATACAGACCACTATCGATTAAAAGTATTGGTATAAAAGCAAAGACAAAACAGCGAATGCTTAAATACCTGTCCAATGTAAGTTACGCTTCATCAGAACATCTGTGTGAAAGGCTTTATCGTAGCTTATTGATATTGATACGATAGTGATTTTTGGAGTGGAAAATTTCCAGTTACTATTAAACAATGGAAGATCGATGTTATACTTCTAGTCTTCGATGCGGTGAATGCTCGGGAGAACTCTGATTTTCATCTCTTTCAAGATTGTACTTTAACTGTCTTTCTATGCTAAATAATTAAATACAATCTTCTATCTATGAAAGGCTTTTAAAAAATACAAACTGTGGTGGATATTTAAATATTTTACAAGAGCTCAACTTTATCCTCTACGAAGTGTCATGGAAAACAAATGTCTAGATATTTCAAATATTTACCTTTCATCAGATTTTTCATTCTATGAATTACAAATCGAAAAATAGCTTTTTATATTTTTGTGACTCGTCATTTCTTTATAAATGAGTGCTTTTTTGTAATTTTTTCTGATTTCATTAAAGTATAATTAAAAATGATATTGCATTATAAAATATGTAATTTAAATTATTTTGGTAGTTTGAATTTTTGGGAAGTTAATTTCATTGAATTGTTAATTTCATTTTAATGCATTTACTAGATGAAACTATTTAATATGTAGGCAAGGAAATTTTTTAACAAATATTATTTCATTATAATTTGAAATTCTTAGAGGTAAGCATATTTTGAGAAATCTATAATGTAATGGATACACAGATAATACAATGAAAAAATTGTAAGCAAATGTTCTATTAAATACTTAGCCCATCACTCTACCTTTACAAAAAAGTTCTTACTTTAGATTGCAGAAATTTATTAATCTAACTTGAAAGGTTATTTGAAAGAAAGATAGTAAATAATTTGTATTCAATTCAAAGCTAATTAACAATTATAGGCATGAATTTAGTTTTTTAAAACTCTAAAAAGTATTCACTTTTAAAATAAAATTTTACAGGGAAACATTTATGGTCGATTAAATAACCATTATCTAAAAATTTACATAAAATGATTCTTATTAAACACACAATTTACTTAATATTACTTAAAAATTTAGTTTTAAAATATATCTTAAAAATTTATGTGAAATTTATATGAAAATTTTATTTCCTCCTTTATCAAAAAATAAGAAAAATATCATATTTATTTAAATATAATTTTTGGCAAAATTTCATGCATAATTGTTCCTAGTGTTATTACATAGTTAAGAAATATTTTATGACATATCAGCATAGATTTTAGTTAAACAACTTTTTAGTTTTTATGTAAGTATTTGTATTGCATGATGTGAGAAATTATTTTGTTCCAAATAAACACCTGCTTCTAACCAATAACAGGTGAAAGAATTTCTTTTCCTTTTTTTGATAACATGATAAAAATAATGTAATACGTTACGTCTTCTGTTTTGAATATGATTATTGCGTTCAGGAAATAATGTGGAAAACTTGTTTCATCTGCAATGTTGCGTTGAATGATTGATAGGGATTGCTTAACTGAGGAGTTATATCTCATTAACAATTGTTTTCAGCTGAACCTATAAGATTGCATGGTAAAATATTTGCTTTTTTTGTAACTTTAAACTATTTAAATGAGATAAAAATAACTGGTATTTGCGTGTTTTAATCTTAATAGCTGAATGTACTCTCGCTTCGCTGCGCTATTTAAATGAATTTATTGCTGACATCGACTTACCAAATGTTTACACAATTTTAATTTTACCAAGAGAAAATCTGTTTTTAGATTTCCATGATTCTCTGCCTAGTTATTAAAAGATATTAAATCAATAAAATGAAAATACATTAAATATTTTTTGTATACGGTATATCAAAATAAATCAAGGCTTCAAAACGCAAATTTTTTCTCTGCAGTTTTCTTCCGGCTCAACTAAAATAAAATATATCAGTTCAGTCCATTCCTTCAAAAATAACTGTTTTCGGTTCAGTTCCAAATGAATAATTTCATTTTATGTATATTCTTATTTGTACTAAAAATATAATTTCATCACAAACGAATGTAATTTTATCAAAATTAGATAAATTTTATTCTTTATTAATTAGTATATTATGTGAACTGAAACAATTAACCAGCATGTACGATAAGAGAGGTGAGCATTGACATTGTTATTCATTATCAAAATCACATTTTACAACTAGGTTCATGATTATGTCGAATATATATACACTCGCTGCTTGTGCACATGGTTTTACAATAATTATTTAAAAATATGTTTATTTATTTACTTAACGTCTGAAAATTGCCTCTAATTATTAATATATTTTATAAAAATAAAGTGGTTTCACTGAGTCTTGAATCCTCTCTCGGAGAATCAGCTTCAAATCTCAAAATGTTATATATATATATATATATATATATATATATATATATATATATATATAAATACAAGTTAAATAGTTAAAGAGATTTTATGGCCCTGAGGCCTTATTAAAATTTCATTGATAACACTTATCTATCATTTTGGAATGAATTACAAAGAAATAAAATTTTGTGTTTCCGTGTGATGCTTTTATTCCAGATTACAATCAAAATCTCACTATGCAGATTCATTGCTTCAGAAAAAATCGAAAAAAAGTTTCCCGTTTATTAGTCATTTCACGTAGTTTTTGGTTAAGGTAACTAAGTAAAATGCGATTCGTACTTACGGCCTTACATCTATTCACCACCTCTATAACAACCACCTCTTCTTGTAATATTCTTAAATTTTAATGCAATGGTATGTGAAAATGGAAATTATTTTGATAACTATAAAAGTTTCTTTGCAAATATTTTCGCTAAGCTGGTAGCCGAAAAATTAGCGCTCTGGTCGTCAGTTAAACAGTTTTAATGAGCTTAAATCCCATTTTAGGCATGTTTGTTTGTAGTGGTTTAACTGTTAAAAAGTAACTGTTAAATGACAACCAACCGCATATCATTTTTATTTATTGCCAAAAAAAATAAAGAGCAAGTAGAAACCAGATTTTTTTTATTGACTTCTATAATTTTTTTTTTTTTCTTTTTTTTTTTTTTTTTTTTTTTTTTTTTGTTGATGGAATATGGTTTTAATTGTTTGTCTGGGGGCTGTCTATAAATTCAATGTTGTTACTATAACAGGGTTTGATTCCATTGCGCAGGCTTAATGAAATTTTTAAATGTTGAATAGATAAGATATTTGGATAATGCTGCCTTAAACTACAGTTTCAAATAGCATGTTAACTTCCTAGTAAGAGATCCAACCTTATTGTATGCAATTACTGTAAGGAAAATAGGGTAATTCTTCTTTTTCATTGTTATATAAGAACTATTAAGTTTTAGGAATAGAATGATCCTCTGGTTGTCCTGGTAACAAAAAGGTGAAAAAGAAAAAATACAATAATTTTACTATACATAAAAATTAGCTATTAAGAAAAATATTTTTCTTTAAAAATCGAAAATAACGTGATTCTCTTAAAGAAAATTTCGCTTTTATCAAAAAAGGACTGTTTAAAAAATATAATAATTAAATGCATTAATGATTCGAATAAAAACAAATGGTTCTTAAATTATTTTAACCAGACAAGCTTTATTTTCATTAATTAAATTTACAGCTCATTCAGTGTTTAACATTAATAATTTGAAATTAAAACAAGTTGAGGCAAGACTAACAATCCATTTTTGATTCGTTACAAAATCTAAAAAGGTTACGTTCTAATCTATAAGAAAAATGAATTGTTTCCATGGGAAGTATTTTTGGTGCATACTTGCAATAGATAATTTTTCAACACGTTCATTACTGCTTTCACAAGAAACGAAAAACGAATGATAATCTTCAACGAAATCAGATTAAACCTGTCTTCACTGTTATTAACAGCATAAAAAAACTACCTGATTTCTTCGCGAATTTTGTAATAGTAAGAATGATTAACTCAGGGGATTTTATTTTTTCAAGAGATTAAATTAGATTATTTCTCAAAAATATATGATGTCAATTTGATAAGTTAAGAAATCAGAGGTTTTCGTGTATTTACTAATTTCATATCTTTCATTGCTCTGCTCAAGTATTGGTAAGTAAACTGGCCTTGGTACTGTTTTTAGATTAAGCCTATATTTATATATCTATGCATACATATATAAATTTATTCTCCAAAATTTTCTAAATGTATACTGTTTTTACGCTCAAATTGTTTAAACACATGTTATTATTGAAAGATGATTTGATTTAGTTTATCTATAAGATCCTTTAATTTATCATCAGATTAAGCTTTCTTAAAAGTTTCATATAGCTTATCATTCATCTTAAATTATAAGAAATCGTATCTATAAAACATTATTATAGACATAATTTCTTATGTCAAATTTATTTTTTATAATTACTAATTAAGTTTAATAAAAAGTAAACTTAATTCGTAAATATAATAAAAAATTAAAATTAGTATTCATGTAATTATATTTCAGTCAAGCAATATGTATGAGTAGGCTCATTTAGCCTACTCATGCCAATTATTCATACTTAGCATATTTTCTTGGAAATAAGAAATAAGTAGTCAAAAACTGTGAAATAGCAGTAAAATGTCATATATATTGAATTATCTTGTTTAATAAAATCTTGTTATTATGTGTATCTTGTTTAAAACATAAAAATCTCATAATTACGTTCTTTCAGCATAAATTGTATATTTATATACAAATTTATAAAATAAAATCCCAAAAATTATTCGTAACGTGCAAAAAAGTTAGCGATTTTTTAATCTTTTATTGTGACAAGGTTTTACTGTCAAAAATATCATACTGTAATAAAAATTTCAAAAAATATATTAATAAAAATTTTATGAAGTAATATTGCTTTGAATCGAGTTGCAAAAGAGTTTAAAGTACATAATCTTCTCATCTCGATACTCTGTAATATGAGTGGATGGAGAGTTTATCCTCGCATGGGCGCATAGTATGTTAATTTGAATGAAATAAATCATCAGAAACAGTTTTGCAGATGTATGATTATTACATTTATAGATCTCACAATTAGGCTTCATGTATAGGTACAAGAAAAATAGTAGAAACCTAATTTCTCGGGTAATGTGAAATTCATTTCACCCTACTTGAATAACAAATAATTTTAAATTCATTATAAAAGTGTAATATACTTCTTAAATATAACATCTTTTAAAATAATTAATTTGATTTTTTCATTTCATTTATTATTCATGAATTTAATTAGATTTTAACTATAGCAAGTATTGTGAGCTATTTTCAAAATGTAAGAAATGTTTATATGAAATATTATCACCATTATAAGAACTGATGATAGTTCTTTAAAACATTGCAGAAATTTTAAGTTCATTTTTTTTCAAATTATTTTCAAATATTCGTTTAATCCAGAAGGAAAACTATATTAAAAATTTGATGCTATTTGGTTTAAACTTTATTGACAGACACCATAAAATATTTAAAATTATTCTTAGAAATATTTTCCAGAATAAATCTGAACTTGTTCCAAGCAATAAGTTAACTACAGCAAGTATATAAATATTTTAGTGGAGAAATTTGAATGAACCATATTTGTAAATAAAAAAAAAAAATTCTATGTATAATTTTGTAATAACTTAAAAACAGAAGAATATAAATTAAAGCTCCCAAATAAAATTCACTTAAAATTCAAACATTTTTAGTAAGTTAAAAAAAAAAGTTTGATTTAAATGAAAGAATTTTAAAGTATTGATAATAACAATTTCTGAAAATTGATGTTATACCAATATTTTAATGGGTATATACACTCAAATAAAAATAAAACAACAAATAGTGTGAGATATAATGTTAAATGAACAAAGTGTGTAATTATGTGATAATCTTGTGGCAATAACGTGTAATTATATTCATATTTATAATGATATCATATTAATTTAGATTTCACCAAAGTGATTTAACATTTAGTACTGATAATTAAACGTGCGTGATTATTACCAAAATAATGATCGGTGAAATGTTTGTTATTTTCTGAGCTGCCTGTGTTTGACGAATGAATGCTGCCAGCTACATTATAAACTTTTTCATCATGCTCAAATAATGAGATTGACATCTCACAGGTAGCACCATTCTCTTCAAATTTCTATATAAATAATGAGATATTAGACACATTGAATTTTTAATAATTCCCAAGGGTATTTGCCCAGCTGGATGAATAGCTTACGAAATATACAGTAATTGACAAGTTTGTAGACTCGATTCCCCTTTTGAAAATGGATGCCCATTGAGATTAGGAATCCAGTTTAAGATACAGGTCTTAGTTGAATTACCCCTTGAGTAGAAAAAGTGACTGTAGAGCGAAAAACAAACCTAACTTCTGCTATTTAGATATCAGACCTTCTAACACAAGAATGGCACTTCTCTCAGCAATGTATCGCAACATTACAAAACTAACTTCTATGAAAAGTAAAGATGTGATACAATTTTTATCACAATAATTTATTTCAATAAAAATATTGTTGATACAAAATAAAGTTTTTACAGAATATTCTAAAATGGTTATTAGCATATCTCACTTGCACTCAATTTATAATTTTAAAGGTATATAATTAAAAGATTTCTAAACATATTCTTAAGTTCGGGTTCTAGAAATTGTTACTAAATCAACCTGCTGTATTTTTATAAGCTAATTAATTGTTAGATAGTTATGAAGCCATTAAATAACTTGCAAAGCGCAGGGCAAATTTTATGAGTAAAATTTGAATGCAAATGCTTAATTACAGTTCATATTAATCACTAAGCATCTGTAGAAGAATATACAAATAATTATTATCACATTACATTTATTCGTAATTAATCATTATAGAGTTTTACGTAAATATTCTCTTTAGCACTAGATTAATTGCTTTTAAGAATGTAAATATGAGATACGTTGAAATATGTGTATTACGACATTTTGAAAAAATTGAACAAAGAACTAAATTTTTTTTTACCAAATTATATCTTAAATGAGCTCGATGTGTTTATTCTTTATAATATTTTGCTAAAAAAAATAATAAAAATTATTATTTTTTCAGATAACCTACTATAATGAATTCTAAATCGGATAGAGTTATCAAGAAGCCACGATATGCCAAAATGGATGGCATTTTGTATCCAGCGACATTTCCACCAAATTGTTTTCGTGAAGCTCTGGATTACAAACCGAAGCCAGAAGATATATTTATTGTAGCGTATCCTAAGTGTGGCACAACTTGGCTGCAGAACGTTGCTTTGTATATCTTTCGGAAAGGAAAAGAATTGGAAGATATATCTCTTTTCAGAAAATACTGCCCTTTCATTGATAAGCGCGGATTAGAAAGTGTCAAGAATATGTTTCTACCAGGAATAATTAAAACTCACCTATCATTTACTCACATGCCTTTCTCTTCCGAATCGAAGTATATATTTGTGACAAGAAATCCTAAGGATTGTTGTGTATCTTTTTATCATCACACCAAAACTCCTTCTATTGGTTTTGAAGACGGAGAATTTGATGATTTCTTCGAAGTTTTCATGGCTGGAGAAGTGGAATTCAACGACTATTTTGATCACTTATTGTCATGGTATCCTCACCGTAATGATCCAAATACCTTTTACACAACCTATGAAAATATGAAGCAAGACATAAGAAGAGTCATCCTCAAATTAGCAACATTTCTCGGGAAAGAATACATCGACACAATCCAAAATGATAATACAGTTCTCAACAATATCATTCATTACTCTAGTTTTGAGTACATGAGACGACATTTCAGTCCATTATATGATGAACCATCCAAATTCACAAAGAAGTCATCTATTGATGAAGACGCTGAATATATTGCACAAAATGATAAGAAATTCATACGTAAAGGCATTGTTGGGGATTGGAAAAATATTTTTTCAACAGAGCAAAATGAAAGATTAAATAAGAAGTTTTTAGAGAAAACAAAAGGTACTGAAATTCCTTATTGGTTTCCAGATATGTAAATCAATACATCATGTAAATCGTTTGGAATCGCAAAGGAAATTGTAGATTCCATTAGCTCTAAAAATAATTTAAATTTACATAAATTATTGTTAATATAACTTTCAGTTGTTTATATATGTTATATTAATTTCTTTGTCTATATGCATAGTTTTTACTTAATAAACTGTTTTTTTTAATTATATATGTGGGTTAGTTTAATAAATAAATAATGCAATCAATTGGCATTTTGAGTATAGTATATTAAGCAATTACTCATATTTACAGACATTTACTTTTACAATAAAGAATTATGATAAAAATATTAATGGTTTTGGAACCATCAAGGTTTAAAATATATCTTTACTAGACCATCTTTTTTCTTCATCTGTTCTTTTTCCAACACTTGACACCAGGATCGCTGTGGAAGCAGCAAGCATTAAGATGATGTCATGATGTTGAGAAGCTTCATCTGGCATTCCATATCTGACATAT
>JAPDSC010058884.1:106363-151779 GCA_026290005.1 Latrodectus geometricus
ACATATTATTATCTTGTAAATAATTATTATTAAATACTGTGTTAAAATAAGTTTAGTAATCTACTTCAAAATGAAAATGATATTTGCCAACTTAGAACAATTAGCGTAAAGTCAATATGTTCCTATTTACATATCAGCTTGATATTATTTTATTCATTTTCATTATACAAATTTAAAAGTTTTCGAACTTGTAATATTTCCAGTATCCTTTTAATTTAAGATATACTTACAAGAGAACCATACAATTACTTCAAAGTTTCACTGTTTTGGTTTTTTATATTTATGGATATAAAAGGACCTTCATTCAAAGCGTAATTAGAATTTCTATCTCCATTGCGTTCAATATTGAACTTCGTTCTTTTTAATTATAAACAACAGACTAAAGTATAAACAATGAAGTTGAAACAAGTCAGCAGAGGAGATTTCCTGGAGCAATTCATGGCCAACCAATCACAGTCGTTCTTCCGTTAAATGAGAGATGGGAACGAAAAATGAGTTAGAAATGAAAGCAATTTTTAAATTAACGTGACACACGTGATGTAATCTAAAACTTTGAACGCAACTCTGAATTTTTCAATCTGTTAGAAAAAAAATTAAATTATCACAAGATTTCGACATTCATAGGTAAGTTGTCTGTACTTACTTATATGGATTTCATGTTTGGTTATTGATATAATTAATGCATAATATTATTAATACTTTATATTATTTTTATATTCTATTAAAGTAAACAATGAGCTTTGTTAGATTTTTATATTAATCATTCTTTTACAATTTAATAAGTAATATATATCATAACTGAAAACTTATAAATTATGTTTTATAAAACATGAAAATGTTCGTAATAAATGTTATCTTTTCATTAAATGATTTATTATTGCACTATAAATGGGGTATAAACACTGATAAAAAATGTATAATTTTAAAGTGGTCCTATTCTTCATTCATTTAGAGTGGCTGTTAGAAATTTAAACTTTTATAAAATACTATTAACTTATAAAAATAAAATTATTAATAATTTTGATATTTATTTTTCGTAACAGTTATTAGTCAAAGAATAGACTTAAATAACTGTTTTAAAGACTTCAAATATGATAATTTACGGTTCAAAATAAATTGAAACTGCTAAGAATAATTTTTCCCAAAATAATTACGAATTTCAGATTTATATCTGTGATGAAAACAGTTTTGCTGTTACTTGCTTCTTTATATTAACTTTCATAAATTGACTAAAAATTTTCAGTTTTAGAAAGCGTATATTATTTAAACGTAAATAACCTGAAAGCTATTAAAAGAATAAAAAAAATAAATTATTTCTTAAATGAAATTTTGCAAGTTACAAAAGATGATAGATTTATAAATTGAATTAAAAACTAATTTTTTAATTCACAACTAAGTAGTGAAAATAAGTTTATTTAATTTATAGCAACACTTTAAAACTAAAATAAAATACA
Source organism: Latrodectus geometricus (assembly GCA_026290005.1). Lineage (NCBI taxonomy): Eukaryota > Metazoa > Arthropoda > Arachnida > Araneae > Theridiidae > Latrodectus > Latrodectus geometricus. Next base: position 107,818 of record JAPDSC010058884.1, read on the forward strand.
ATTTCTTTTTTAAAATCCAAATTAAAAAAGATTTGCCTTGTTGTAATAATTGAATAATATGTTAACAGCTATCAATCAGAAATGCTTTCACAATTTACATATTATTTCACTGAGCTTTTCAATGAAGAAAGAAGAAAATTCTTGATTGAAATTTTTAAAAAAATATGATTTACTGATTTATTTTGAAAACTGCATCTTGAAAGTTATACTCCTTTTTTCCATTAATTAAAAAATATAATTAATGTCTTAATTATACTTTGAGTCTTTGAAATAAAAATATATAGCAATAATATAACAACTGCTGTATAGTGAAAGAGAATATTACGTTGCCGGAATATTGTGCAGTTACTGCTTTTTAATGGACTGTTTAGAATTTCTCTTCCATAGACTAGCTTAAAAATATTTTGGAGGTATATAAAGTAGTGTTGGAGTATATAACTTTAAAAAAAACCCTAAAATTTCTCGCTAATAAAAGCTTTTTAGAGTTTGGAGCCAAAAGAATAATAATAAAATAAACAATGCGATTTCCTTAATATATAAATATTTTATAACAATTATAAAGTTTTTATTTTGAAAAGGAAATCGTAAACATAAACTTAAATAAATAATTTATGTGATTATATTTTAATGTAATTGCAAAATTTTCGTAATCGAAATGACTTTGATTTATAAGGATTTTAAAAGAAAAGTTAACGTTTATAAAATGAAGATATTTGTAAAATATCATTTGAAAAAATTATAAGGAAGAAGTGAGAAGCATAAAATTTGCTTTTATAAAAATCCGCGTATTTTTTGTTGCATTATTTAAAAATTTTATCACAACGTAAAAACCCTAGTCAAAAAAGATTTTTTTTTTTTTTTTTTTTTTTTTTTTTGTATATCACTCGCATTTTACTGTAATTGATTATTCTCCTGAAAATTTTCCTTCTTGGACATGCTTTCCATTTCTGATTATCTGCATTTTATCATGAAAAACACAAGAATATTTATTTGAAACAAAATCTTCAAATTTGTTAAAAACGTAAAGTTCACCCTTTATAAATTTAAATGTAATATTCTATTGTGAAAAAATTTTACTTCTTTTATGAGTGAAATTTTCTTCTTATAGTTATACTTTTAAGATCAGTGTACCATAAAGTACTAATTTTTATTTATAATTCCTTTATGAAACACGAAATTATTAATATAAATTATTTAAGCAAAAGTAAAAAATACCTCTGGTAAAACTTGAAAGCAATTTTCATTTAAAACGTTATTGCTTTGGAAAATAATAAAAATTTTAGAGAAATTCTCAAAACTCACTGCGAAGGTATTTTGTATAAGTTATATTCAGTGTCGGTTCCTAAATTCTTCACATTCATTAAAATAATTTTGCTAAGTTTGGAACATGTATTTCATGTCGCCTAATATTTATACAACTAAGAACTGCTTGTTCTAAGCATACTTGTTTTTGTGGTTTTGTGTGTGTAACCATATATAAAGTCACCTATATCTTTTAGATATTAAAGATAAAGAATTAGTTTCTATAAAAAAGTAAGAGATATATTATTTGTTATTACGCAATGGATAACATAATAACTGGAAATTATCCCATACATTTTTAGCATCTGCTAGATATTTGTTTTTCGATATGATTTTAATAAATGTAGGACACATTAAAGTGTCGCTTTTTTTTTTTTGCGTAAACTATTAAGTATACATCGTAAAAAACATCGAACATCTTTCAAACAAGTTTGTGAGTTTGTGAAAGATGTGCAACAAACTAAAAAACTGACCGAGGAAGAATAGTAGCCTATTGGGATACCGGATTATTCTTCAAAGAAATCGGATCTGTAATCGCTGGATGTATGGAGGAACGGTGGACCGACGGTACTGATCGTACCTACCTAACTGCACTATTGCATGTGTTGATAAGCATATTATGTATATGACAGTAATATACTGCACAGCAACATCAGGAACAAAAGATTCAGTCTGTTATGCATCATTTGGTGTCACTCGTACAACTCGACTTCTTTTGAAGTAGAATAGAATATCCTGAAGACGTCAGTTGTTTCGTTTACCCTTGAATCAAAATCTTAAGATTCCGTGCCGTAAATGATGCGATATAAGATGGACATGAACAACATTGCCTTTGTTGGCGAATTTCGCTTCTTCTTGTAACACCTCGATGGTTGGATTCTAATCTGGAGGCACCTTAATGGGCAATTGCTGAAATCTTGCCTTCTGCAAAGTTACACTGGACTTTTCTGGTTTCATTGTTTGAAACGATACTGAATTTTACTGCCGCATGTCTCTAGTACGCTTTACCGGTACATTGAGCAATCAGCGCTATATCTTTCAAGGCTAAGTAGTCCGTGGTCTTCTTTTATATTCACTTCTTGGCAGCTGATTATTAAAAAGAAAATGATTACTCCATCTAATTAATTTATTGTTCAACAAAATTTGTAATTGGTAAAGTACTTGGTCATGAGAAATATAATTCGTAAATTATGAATGATTGTTCTGTTTTTGTTTCAGATTACTGCAACAATAACAACAAATATGGAAAATATAAAGAAGAGACCATTATATAGCATTATGAATGGTATCATTTACCCATCGGCATTCTCTCCCAAATGCTTTCGTGAAGCATTAGAATATAAGCCACAAACAGGAGATGTTTTCATTGTAACATATCCAAAATGTGGTACTACTTGGATGCAGAATGTAGCTCTCTACATTTTTCAAAAAGGTAAAGAATTAGAAGATGTATCCTTGTTTCTAAAACGCTGTCCATTTATCGATATGAGTGGAAAAGAAGGCATTGAAAGGATGCCACGTCCTGGAGCACTGAAGACGCATCTTCCATACAGTCATCTTCCATATTCTCCTGAGGCTAAGTACATCTATGTAGCCCGCAATCCCAAGGATTGTGTTGTTTCTTTCTTTCATCATGCAAGAAATTGGCCAGCGTTTGGATATTGGGATGGTGAATTCGACGATTTCTTCGAATTATTCATGGCAGGTGAACTCGAATATAATGAATACTACGATCATCTCTTGTCTTGGTACCCACATCGTAATGACCCAAATGCTTTCTACACAACTTATGAGGATATGAAAAAAGACATAAAAGGCGTCATTGTTAGGTTGGCGAAATTTCTTGGCGAGGAGTTCATAGAAGCCATCGAAAAGGATAATTCTGTTCTAAATAATATTGTTCAATTCAGTGGTTTTGAATACATGAAAAAGCATTTATCTGACGTATATGATTTAAAAAAGAAAAATCAAGAAGCAGCTTCTGAAATTTTAAGTTATGAAGGATTCAGACATATTGCTCAGTTCATTGAAAGTTTGGACTTGCCTAAAGAATTACCTAAATCACAATTTGTAAGAAAAGGAATTGTTGGTGATTGGAAAAACGTTTTAACCGAAGAACAGAGTGTAAGGCTGAACAAGAAATTTCAAGAGCGAACAAAAGGTACTGAAATTTCAAGTTGGTTCTCATTGGAATAAATTTCAATTGAATGGAGAAACTGGAAAGCAAATTGTTTACGAAATAAATACAAAATATTTCAGTCTGTCATACTATTAATTCTTTTAAAGTAATTATCAAATAGTAAATTCATACTAGGAATTCCTTTAAAATAATTATATAAAATTTTAAAAATTAAATTTTGTATTGATATTTCTTAATTTTCCATAATTTGTAACAGATTCTTTCATTTTTACATGAAAAATTTCAAATATTAATAAGAACAATTATCAATTCCATTAGTATTTATAATCAAATATTTAGTAATATTGACATAATGTATTACACTTGTTACTATCAAAATATTTTTCACAAAATATAAGAATGTTTGTCATGTTTAAAGAAACAATAAAGTTAATTTTATTTTTCTACTCGTAAATTTTTATTTTTGTTCAAAGCATATCACATAAATTCTGTAAAAATATGCATTTGTTAAAGTATAAGAAAAAGAAGAAAATTAAACTGTAATAAAATAAACTAGAGTTGAAACTATTCGTATCTAATGATATAAAGTTTATTTATATGCATCCTTTGAAGAAAAATGTTCAGGAATAATTTTATGAAAGACATACTAATTTATATTAATTAGTAATTAAATAATTGGATGTTAATGAAAAGACATAAATAATTTAACATTAATTTTACCAGTTTAATAACAGCGAATTATATTTCTAAGACTGAATTTCTTTAAAAAAATTTAAAATTCAAGAGAATTTTTCTGGTACTGTCAGTGTATCACAATATATCAACAACATGTAAATATTAGTTTTATTAATTGATAAATATTATGAAATTAAGGAGTAATTGTATGCCGATATATTAAAATATTTATTAAGTTATATATCTATCAATAATAATCCCTTTAGGGTAATTATTTTGGCTCCTAAAATTTAATAAAATACATACTATATTTTTTAAATAGTGAATTAATTGTTATAGATTTTTCCATAAATTCCTTGTACTTTTGTGAAAGTGCTTCAGCAAATTTTAAATGTTTTACAACATTGAACTTATATTTTCGAAATTTAGGGACAATTATTTTAATATGTATAGATTCATTATCTTAAACACACTAATTAAATTTTATCATGAGAATTTTATTTTCAATAAAGCCAAAATCAGCTTTAACAAATATTACTTTTAAAAGGATGTATTTTTTATATCAAAATAGCAGTTCAATATCACATTTATCAATGTGTTTTTTATTTTTAATGCCAGGCTACTACAAGGAATTCTACCTTTCAGCACTGCAAGTAGCGCAAATTATATCTTGAAGCATCCAGTGGGAGTGCCATCGTCTCCTCAAAAGTGGGTAGATCTTCTTAATTTAAAAGCAGGGACCAATTAGAAGTCCATCAGACTTGGCCAGCCACCATTAGTATCACTCTATATGGAAGACGTTGCAATCCATATTTAACTGTATGACGATGTCAAATGCATTCTGGCAAAGAGTTTTCTTAACTATGCCACCAAACACTACGTTATACTATTTCTTTGTAAAAAGTAGCCGTTGATCTTATCATCGAAAGTATGCTTGTCTTATATAGTGTCAAGGGTAGTCGAAATTATAATAACTAAGTAAAAAATGCATGCAGCATTAAATGTCTTTGAAATATTTGTCGAAATCCTTGTTGTCTTGCAAAGGACTTCATATGAATATGATATCATCATGTGATTGAAGGATCCATGATGTCCTTGCAGGTAAAATATGTCTTCTAGACTGTTAGTGACAGCAGGCCACTAAGATCTATTATGCCACCCCTGATTCTTCTGATAATCTTGGGATTTAGACCTCCACAAACAGCAATCTCATTAGACTAAAATTTGAACTCTATTAAAATCAGAAACCATTACTGACATATGTAGGCAGAAACATGTTTGAAAAAGCTATCAGATTTCTATTCTAAATTGAATGACTGCTTGAAAAAGTATTAAATAAATTGCAATCAAAATAATAATCTTTTTTACCAGTATCTAAATTTAATAAATAATTCTTTTAATTATACAGATGTACCTATTTTTTCTTTATCAATGGCAATTACAAATTTGTTTTAAAATTCTGAAAAATATTTATTTATTAGGCGATATGTTACAGTATTTAATACAAACATCCCAATTAATAAATAAAAAACAGCTATATTTTACTAAATGGTATTGTGTTATATTGCTTATATTATTAGTCTAAATTTATTTAAAATAAATTTAATTGAAAATTTACAAAATTACCATTTTTAATGTACAAATATTAATTATTTGGTTGAAATTTAAAGAAGCATATTTTATTTTCACCTTTATTTAAAAAATTATATATTTTTTCTGTTTTTTTTTTTTAATTATTATAATTACATTATAATCTTTATTGTTAATTAAACTTAGGAAAAAGTCTCAATATCAGTTCCAATTTAAATTTTAAATCAAATAAAAGTTTTTTTATTTAAAAAATTTTATTTAAATCACATGCTAAAATAAGGATTTAATAATATAAGGCTAATATAAGGATCTATTCTGAATAAGCACCTGCGCTTGATCATTAGAGATGAAAGAATTTTTTAATTTATTTTGATGAATTGATAACAATAGCACAACATGTATATTTTCCTGTTGAGTAAAAAAACTCGTTCCATTCACAATGCAGTGTTGAATGACAGATAGAGATTGCATAACTTAACAATTATATCCAGCGGAAACTACCAGATCACACGGTAAGGTATTTGCTTTTTGTATAAAATAAATGCGTTATGTTTCACAAACAAACAAAAATTGAAAAAAAAGGTGGAAGAAAAATTCATCTTGTTTTGAGCTAAATTTCCAGAAATCAGAAATCGTTCTGCAAATTATCAAAATAAGACTGTATCTATGCAGTGTGATAACAAGAAATTATCTTTAAGAATGCATAGGATGCAGAAATATTGATTCTAGTTGATAAAGAATTGAATTGATAAAAAAAAATAATTTGAATAATAAGATATAAATTGATAAATTCACTGTTTTGGAGTCATTGCAAAACCAACAGAAATATTAAATAAGGAGTTTTGCGCTTCATATCTTGCACTGGTAAGCATTATTTATATAATTTCTTAAGAAGTTAAGAGCTAATTTTCTTCAGATGCTATTTATTCCTGTATTAAATATTATGAACTATGTAAAAACTTTAAAATTAATACCGATTGTAAATGGAAATCATTTGATGAGAAATTTTCAAAATAAAAAACTGAAGCAAACAAAAATAGTTACTTAATTATAACCATTAATCAATTAATATTTCTCCTTTTTTTATTATATGGAAATCTATGGACGAAAAGTAATCTTCACCAGAAAATATATTTACCATTTTCTGTATCGTAGTCATAAGAAAACAAAAAAACAAACTCATTTATGCTTTCTGTTTGCTTAGTAATTACTTGTTATTCGGTATTTTTGGGCCTCTAAATTCAAACATTTAGCTATTATAAGTAATACGTTTTCTTAGGGAAAAAATGAAAATTCTATCTATAATATATGGTTCTGGAAATTTCAGTAGTTATCATGAAATGGATTTGTAAACATTAAAAAAAACATGCCAATGTTAAATATTGTATAACAAGAATTTTTTTAAAGATTATTAATCATAAAATTTACATAAAATGTTTTTATGTATTTACATTTTATTGATAAATTTATACCTTCTTATTTTGAAATTTTATTAGGAATTTCTTAACTTTAATGCGTTACTGGAAATGTAAATTAATAATTATGTCAATCTCAGATGGATAGTAACAAATGGAAATCTTTTCTTGCTCTAATATGTTATAGAAAAATAAATAAAAATTTTAATTGAACTGGCACTAAAGTTACTAATGTTTTTATATGTTTCTATTTCATGTTATTTAAATGTTTCGTAGACATATCATTAAGTACCTCTTCTACAAGAATATTTAACTTAATGTATTTCAGAATTTTTACTATCGTAGTCGTCTTCAGGGAATGAGATTGACTTCGAAACGAATAAGATTTCCATTTGTAGAATAAAAGATGAAATTAAATGATATTTAGTTAAATTGATGATTTAAATGAAACGCTAAATTTCTCAATATATCTTAAATTCTTTTGGATTCGAGCAATAATTGGATTAAAATATACATAACACATAAAAATCAATATAAAATAAATGAAAAAAAATGAAAGTTGGTGGACATTAATATTAAATAAATAAAGTATGACAATACATTTTTTTATGTGTTATCAGCCATTGTAACAGTGTCACGCTCTTTCAAGGTCAAAGGGCTTTCTGTTAGTTCGCCGTCCCTGCATATGAGAGTGTGGTGTTTCCGGTGTAGATTTTTCCTCCCACCTATTTGGCAAGTCTTTTGATTTTTACATTCCGAAAATTTATGGGATTCGAAGCAGTTAAAACAAAGATGTTTCTCTCTTATTTCGTTTTAGCGATCATTAATAGACATTTCATGAAATTTTTTACATTTATATGTGGGATGCGAATCATTTAAACATATTGGACAGTTGAAATTTGATTTTATCATTAAATTTGTACTTTTAAAATAGTTTTCACCTTTTGGCTTTACATATGAAGGTTGATTTCTTTGCATATTTTCTAATATTTGACTTCGCTTTAACAAAAAATTAATAAATTCTTCCCAATTTGGAAGCTCGTTTGTGACTTGAGTCATTTCGTATTGTTTCGCGTTTCTTTATCTAACTTTTGTGAAATAATATGAATAAGCAATAATTCAGATAATTTATCTAATTCCAAATCTAACAATTTCAGAGCTCTTAAGTTTTTTAAAATATTACCCGTAAACTTTCACAATTCTTTCGATGATTCATGAGTTAGTTTCTCTAAAGATAAAAATGAATTTATATGTCCGCTGTTAATATCTTATTTTCATACCTTTCTTTAAGAGTTTTTAATAGAGAATTAAAAGTGTCATCTTTTGTTTGAATTGATTTTGCTTCACCTTTTAAGGATGCTTTTAAATAATAAAGTTTCTGCGTTTCATTTAAATCATTATTGTTAGCAATCAAGGAATAAAATTGACTCTTAAAAACGTTCCAATCTTCATAATTACCATAAAATAGGGGTAAAGGTATTTCTGGAAGTTTAATCATGGAAGCATTTTGACACTCAATTTGTTTCTTATCAAATTCATTTGCATTTTTCAATTGAGAAATAAGGAACTTCAACCTTACCTAAATTTTATCCAGGCTTTCTTGAATCTTCTCTAAGCTGTTTAAATGTTCATCAACATTTACTTCTTCTGGTAAGGCATAGTAGTCGCTTCTCATTCCATCAATACTCTTGTTTATAGATTTAACATTGTCCAGTTTCTGTAAAAGTTCTATTTGACTTTCATTCGTTTCCTGATAGTCCTTAATAAATGACTCTAATCTTATTATTTTTGTTTTGATGGCACTGCGTTGCCGATTCAAAACAGTAATTTGTTGCTTTGCCATAGTTAATTATTTCGTTTACGCTGGTAAACTCGAGGTCGCTAGGACCAAAATGTAGGAACCGTCCTACTAACTAAAGAATTTAAGTGGACTGTATCTTAACAAAAACAACTTTTATTCAACATTAAAAGGAGTAAATAAAGGAAGACCAAACGGATGGCCCGCCTCTCACCTTCCCCTGTTATAGTTTCTTTCTTACCAAATTACACAAACAACTCTCTCACTTGGGTAAGTGAGAGCGCCATCTATATTATAACACAGGTCTTAACAGTTATTATTTTGATCATAAAATTAATACGTAACTTCTGGTCTTCCATGGAATTTTCAGAAATCTTCCCTCCAAACCCTTGATTGGCCGGACACAAATACTAAAGAGAACATTTTTATATTATATGGACCACCCATGCATCCCAAGGGGAAACGGACCCTGGGATTAAAAACTGCTATTAGCTTTAAGTGCAGATTTCAGGTGCCACTTTAAAAGTCTAGTTTTATTTCTTTATGACACTTGTCTATCATTGTATACAACTTTTATGTATTTCCTTTCTTTTATATTTTAAACACTGTTGCCGAGATGAATTGTTATTGAATTTGCTGTACAATAAAACATGTATTTCCTCTCCGGCTCCTTTCATGTCGTTTGCACTACGACATCTGATATTAAGTTCAATAGTTCGTGGATTTGATTCCAAGCTCGATGATTGATGATATCGATGATAGTAGTGTTTGGGAATCCAATTAAAACTGACGAGTCTTCGAAACGATAACATAGAAAGGCAAACAGATTAAATACGTAACGAATTAGCTATCAAATAAGCTACTTTTTAGAAAAAAGAATGACTACTTTTCTCAACGAGCTAGTTTGATAATACTAAACAAGTACCAACGAAAAGGAAAGATATGGTAGAATAATTAGTTTTCATTCAATAATAGTTTCACTTGTAAAATAAACAGGTTTTATATAAATATTCTGGGATAACAGTTATCATTTCTTCTCCATATTCAGTCTGGCCAGAGCTATTATTTGAAAGAATTTATTAATCAATGTTTTCAACAATGATATCGATTTTAAGATAATCTAAATGTGTTCTTAAGTTTGACGGTTAGAGTATTGATAATATTTACTATTGTTTTTGGGTACTTAACAGCATAACTATTAAGTAACTTCCAAGCATAAATTTAATTTTTAATTAAATTATCTCTGCAAATGCACAAAAATTATTTTATTATTTTTATACATTACTTTAAAAATGCTAAAATAATGAGACACTTAATGAGCTATATGATATGTGCCATTAAAGAGAAATTGGATTCATTTTCATCATTTTATTAATTAATTTATAAAAATGTAACAAAAATACTTCTTTTTCAGGTCATTAGTTACAATGAGCTCCAAATTGGATAGAGTTGTCAAGAAACCACGATACGCCAAAATGGATGGCATTTGGTATCCAATGGGATTCCCACCCACTTGTTTCCGTGAAGCACTTGATTACAAACCAAAACCAGAAGACATATTCATTGTAACATATCCCAAATGTGGCACAACTTGGATGCAGAACGTCGCTTTGTATATTTTCCGGAAAGGAAAAGAATTAGAAGACATGTCACTTTTCAGAAAATACTGCCCTTTCATTGATAAAGTTGGACTAAAAGGCATAAATGAAATGCCTCGTCCAGGAGCACTTAAAACACATTTACCATACACTCACATGCCTTTATCTTCCGAAGCGAAATATATATTCGTTGCGAGAAATCCTAAGGACTGCTGTGTGTCTTTTTACCATCATGCCAAAAACCCTTCTACTGATTTTGAAGACGGAAAATTTGAGGATTTCTTTGAAGCTTTCATGGCGGGAGAAGTGGAATTCAATGATTACTTTGATCACTTATTGTCATGGTATCCTCACCGTAATGATCCAAATGTCTTTTACACAACCTATGAGAATATGAAGAGAGACATAAAAGGCGTTATTCTTAATCTGGCAACATTTCTTGGAAAGGAATTCATTGATGCAATTGAAAATGACAATGCAGTACTCAATAATATCATCCACTACAGTAGTTTCGAATACATGAGACAGAATTTAAGCCCATTGTTTGACAGACCATCCAAATCCACAGCGGATTCTTTAGCTGATGAAGGTATACCCAAAGTTGAGAAGAAATTTATACGCAAAGGCGTTGTGGGAGATTGGAAAAATTTTTTTACCTCGGAACAAAATGAAAGGCTAAATAGAAAATTCTTCGAGAAAACGAAAGATACTGATATTCCAAATTGGTTTCCAGATATGTAAATAAATACATGATGTGAAATGTTGGAAATTATATGAAAATTGTAAGTTTCATGAGGAAATCTAAAAACACATAAATATATATAAAAGTCATTGTTATTTATTTAATACATACGTAACTTTTATATAAAATTATTACTTTTTTACAATATAACTCATATAGTAATTATATTTTAATAAATAATAGTTAATAAAAATAGAAATTCAAAAATAAATTTTAATAGTTTAAAAAATAAGGGTTTCTTATTATACTTTAATTATTAAAAATTAGTTACAACTTAAACATTTATTAAAAGCAAAATTTGGCAATTTAGGGTTATTGAAAATGTGTGTAAATTTAATGTATTTTCTTATTTGTGGATCAGTTTAATATTATTGTACTTATTTCCATTATTAAAAATGAAAAAATTTCCAAGCTTGTAAAGGTTTTTTTTTGACATTCTTTTTGTTTATAATAATCTCTAAATAACTCCAAAGAAATTTATAAGTATCAAATCTCATAATAAATATTTAAATCTCATTTTTAGACATTCGTCAATATTAAACTTGAATTCTATAATTACAGTAAAAGAAAATTAGTGAAGAAACTTTTTTTCACCGATAAATTTCAGCTAAAAATTGTTGTTATAAATATGAATTTAAATTGTTCCTCAAATAACCACAAGATAACACATGACTTTCATCATTTTTACCATATTACCAGAGAGGAATCGTCTACAATAAAGAATTGTAGATGAAAGCTCAAAACATTAATAAAAAATTAAAGCTTAAAAGATTAACAATTAAATAAATGTCATGTTTTAAACATAATAACAAACGTGCATTATTTTTATTCATGCAAAATAAAATAAAAAATATTTTGAAATTCAAAATGTTAAATAATGTGTGTATATTTTAAATCACTTTTAATTAAAACATCAAAATTCTCTTAATTAATCAATAAAAATTATTCTTGCGAATTAATATTGCTCTAATGAATTCAATTTGACAGGAAAATTAAAATTTGAAGGATATCACAGAGTTAGAGATCAGTGTGGGTGAGTGTGAAATTTTATATATATATATATATATAATTACTAATAACAACTAATAATTTTGCAAGCATAATTGGAATTTTTATCATATGTGTATTCAGAATATTCTGTTTTATATTAAACAACCAATCAGAAAATGATAAGTACAAGTTGAAAATACAAACAAGTTACCAAGAGGTTACCCGATACAACTTAAAATGCAGCCAATCAAAATCAGTCGTCTTTAAAAACGGTGAGATAGTATTGTAAAATGCGTTATAGTAATGAAGAGCGATTTTAACTTAACGTAACACGTGATATAACTTAAACTTTTGATCCAGACACATCGCGTTCCTCGTTCTGTGGAAAAAATATTGAATCATCACAAAGGCTTCAACTTTCATAGGTATGCCGTGTATATTTATTTGAATGTACTCCACATTTATTAATTAATAGATTTAGTTTATAATATTATATTCATTTCAAACTGTAAAAGCTAATTTTTTATTTATATCTAAGTAACAAATCGTATTAGTATACATATTTATCTTCCTTTTACAATTTAATATTACAGTTGTAACATAATAAAATAATTTTTGAAGCTCGTTAAAAGTTTGTATTAAGTACATATTTTTATAAGCAAATTATTATAATTTAACAAGTAATATAAAAAGATGTCAAAACAATATAAATTTAATCATATTTTTTTCAAGTTTTGAAATTGGGAAAAAAGTTATGCTTTTATAAAATACTAAAAATAATTTGAATATATTTAAATAAATATTAATTAAGCAATAGAAATTTCATGCTTGCGGTAAACAAATTTATTAAATCAAATAATTTGCTTATAAATGTAGGAGTTACTCTGTATTTTTTGCATTAAAATGTTTACAAAATTCTGTGTTAAAAACACGTTTTAAATGTATTTATAAACATTCAATAACAAACAGAACTATTTTTATGCATCGATAAGTGCTAATTTTCTTTAATACTGCTTATAGTATTTTTACAATATTATTCATTATTTATTTTGTTAATATTTAAAACTCTAATTTTCTTAATTTCATATAAATTTAAGCATTTATGTACTACTAACTAAATTTTAATATATAAAATTAAAAATGATAGTTCTGCTAAATTTTATTTATATATTTAACAGTCATTAATCAGTAGAACTTTACATTCGAGATATCTTACATTTTTAATCCAAAAGAGAAAATATAAACAATGCAAAAGGTTTTTCAGCATTTTAACAAAAGTATTTACAATCTTAATTTGCATATTTACGCCAGTTTGTAATAAAAATATAAACAGAAACAGCTGTTGATATTTTAAATCCAATATTTTGATTTTAAATATTAATTAAAGTTAAAAAAAATCTTGAAATTTAAAACATCAGAAAAACTGATATTTAAATAGTATCGTGAGTAAAGTATTTTTGAAAAATAACGTCTTGTAGAAAAAATAGTGGTGTATTTTTATTCACACACGCGTTTCTTTAATTAAAACATAATTTAATTAAATTATTTATCAGTCAAAAGCAAAATTGTGAGCATAAACTAAAGTAAGAATTCATTGTTCATGTATCAAAATGTTAATAAGTTAAATTTAAATAATCATAAAAGGAATGTAATCAGTTGCATAATAATTTGTATTATAATTGCAAATTATTTCTTGAAGCACCCAATTATTTCTTGAAGGGAGTGCCATCGTCTTTTCAAAAGTGGGTAGATCTTCTTAATTTAAAAGCCTACCAATGAGAAGCCCATCAGACTTGGGGTGCCACCACCATTATCACTTCATATGGAAGACGTTGCGATCCATAATTAACTGTATGATGAAGTCAAATGCATTCTGGAAAAGAGTTTTCTTTATTATGCCGCCAAAATGCACACAGAATATAAGCTTAAAAAGGATTCGTCTGAAAATATTTTATACTATTTCTTTGTTAAAAGTAGCCGTTGATCTTACCATTGAAAGTATACTTGTCTTATATAGTGTCAAGGGTAGTCGAAATTATAATAAATAAGTAGAAAGTGCATGCTGCATTAAATGTCTTTGAAATATTTGTCTAAATCCTTGTTGCCTTGAAAAGGACTTCATTTAACTACGATATCGTCATACGACTGGGCGATCCATGATGTCTTTAAGGTAATATGTCTTCTAGACTGTTAGTGACAGCAGGCCACTAAGATCTATTATGCCACCCCTGATTCTTCTGATAATGTTGGGATCTAAACTGCCCCAAACAGCAATCTCTGTAGACCAAAATTTGAACTGCTATCAGAAAAGGGTCAATTAAAGTCAGAAAAGGGTTGCTTTCTTACACAATCATCACTTTCTCAGGCATTATTTGTCGGCATTTCAATATTCGAAATCGATTCCTATCACAAAAACCCGCTATACAAATTTTCTCTCTCTCAATTTCAACACATTTTTTGTGCCATTAAGGCTACCTGCTTTATACGAATGCATTAAAAAGACTAATATAATTTAGGTATCATAGTATCATACCTTTTTACAATATAAGTTTCACAGTTCATGTAGCTAACGTGTTCGTCTTCTTGGTTTCGCTGCTTTAATGACTGGCATTGTAGACTGAAAGAAAGAAAGTCTCTAATCGGATGAAAATGATTTTTAAGCCTTCCATCAAATATTTTTTTGCTTATAAAAAAATCAATTAAATTAATATGTAATATATTATTGAAAATCGTACTTTGAATACTAAAATTATCGTTTCATATAAATAAAAAATTGATAAATTTCTAACTTTCAAAATTTTATGACAAAAGAAATATGGCTTTGTTAAACTTATCTAAATATAAAATGCATACATCACATCTTTTCTGAACTTACATGCAATCTTCTGGATTTTATTAAAACATATACCATTTTACTTTTAAAATTATTATGAACAAAAGCTCATCACATAAATAAATTATTATAGTTTCCATATAATCAATCATTAATTACTAAAATAAAATATAAAGTCAAAAATATTATAGGAATTAAGTCAATCTTAAGGATTCGCAATACGGTTGCAATATTTGATAACTTATTACGTATTGGGTAACTTTTGATGATATATCGATATCAAATATTTTTCATCAAAAACGTAAGTGGTAATTTGCAAAACTTAAACGCATTATCAAACTTTGCAAGAAGATTTTGAATATTTAGAAAAAAGAATTGTGTGTACGAGTATTATATTAACCGCTTCCCTTACAAATTTTTTTGAAAAAAATTGCAAAAAATCATCACATTTTTTTATTTTATTGCTAAATATAAGGAAACGAAACAAAACAAAATATGTAGGTTTTAAGTTGAATTTTTAATTTTTCACGGTTGTAAAAGCATGTAGTTTTAATATTAGTTTACAATCCCGAATTATCTCAGGCAAAAAAGTTAAATATTAGTCTTTGTATGATTGTTTTTGAAACAAGGGAAACACAAAGTGATACCTGACATTCCGTACGCTGGTATCTGGTCTCATTTCTTACGGCATCATCACCATTATTTTACTTTTTTTCATTGAAACTGTCCTCATTTGTACATTACTAATCCACTAGCCGTCGTATCCTATACCATAGAGAAACACGTGGACCACTCCGCAAAAAAACCGCGAAATTAAGAAACGGCAAATTGCATGTTAAAACAGAATATTTCCTTTCATTTCCTCCAGGCCGAGTAAAAACGTGATAAAACAAATCGTACTGACAAATTCTGCTTCACCCGAGTTTTCTCGGGATAATAATTAACTGCAATATATACGAACCCGAGATTACTCAGAATAATAAGGCAAGCGGTTAAGCATTTTGTAACACAGCTCTTTCTCATTAAAACTGTTGAACTCCAGCAGTGTTATTTTCTGATTCATCTTTCAGTAACTATAAATTGCTTATAGAATAAAGAGTGCTAGTACATATAATTAAACACTTATTTTGAATTTGAAGATTCTCAAAACCTGAACATAATATTAAATCCCTTAAAAATTAAGTATTTCCACAATCTAATTTTATTTTGAAAAAGAATTATTTTGTAAAAGCTAAGTTAAAATGAATCAAACTATGAAAATAAACTTGTATATAACTCTCTTATGCTATATACTTCGAAATTTATAAAAAAAATTATTTTTATTGTATTATATATTCCATCATTTATGACGCTAGGTACTATCGATACAAGATTCCTTGGTGTAGCCATGCAAAAAATGATTTTTAGTTTAATACTATAAATTCTTAATCAATGAATTTTATTGAACAATTTGTGACTTAATCTGATCTTATCAGAATCTCATTGAGAAATATTTCACCAAACACTCGAATAATAATTGCATATTGCTTTTAAATGCAGTAATAATGATTAGTAATTATATATGTTCCAGAAAAAATGCCCTAGTACGTAACATGAAGGATATTTTTTTTCTTTTATGATTTTTTTCCTTAAAAGTATAGTAGACTCGAAATATAGAAAAGAAAAGTCCTTGTCAAATATTTATTTTTAAGGCGAAATGTTACAATATACAAACATCACAATTAATAATTAAAAAACTGATATATTTTACTAAATTGCATTATGTTATATTGCTTGTTGGCCTAAATTTATTTAAAATAAATTTAACAAAAATTTACAAAATTACTATTTTGAAAGTACAAATAGTAATTATTCAGTTGAAATTTAAAGAAGCATATTTTTATTTTCACCTTTATTTAAATTTTTTTTATTGCATTATAATTTTTAAAGTTAATTTAACTTAGTAAAAAGTCAATATCAGTTGCAATTTAAATTTTAAATCAAATAACATTTCTTTTTATTTAAACGGTTTTATTTGTATCTTATTCTAAAATTATAAGGATTTATTCTAAATAACCACCTGCGCTTAATCATTAGAGATAAAAGAATTTTTTAATTTATTTTGATGAATTGATAACAATAGCACAACATGTACTTTTTCCTATTAAGTAAATAATAATAATAATAATAATAATAATAAAAAAACCCGTTCCATTCACAATGCAGTGTTGAATGACAGATAGAGATTGCATAACTTAACAATTATATCCAGCGGAAACTACCGGATCACACGGTAAGGTATTTGCTTTTTGTATAAAATAAATGTGTTATGTTTCACAAACAAACAAAAAATGAAAAAAAAGGTGGAAGAAAAAATCATCTTGTTTTGAGCTAAATTTCCAGAAATCAGAAATCGTTCTGCAAATTATCAAAATAAGACTGGATCTATGCAGTGTGATAACAAGAAATTATCTTTAAGAATGCATAGGATGCGGAAATATTGAGTTTAGTTGATAAAGAATGGAATTGGTAAAAAAAATAATTTGAATAATAAGATATAAATTCACTGTTTTTGAGTCATTGCAAAATAAACAGAAGTGTTCAATAGGGATTTTTGCTTCATATCTTACTCTGGTAAGCATTATTTATATAATTTCTTTAGAACTTAAGAGCTAATTTTCTTCGGATGCTATTTGTTCCTGTATTAAATATTATGAATTAGGAAAAGACTTTAAGATTAATACCGATAATAAATACAAGTCATTTCAAAAGAAATTTTCAAAATAAAAAACTTAAGCATACAAAAATTGTTACTTAATTATAACCATTAATCAATCAATATTTCTCCTTTTTTATTACATGGAAAACTATGCAGAAAAAGTAATCTTTACCAGAAAATATATTTATCATTTTCTGTATCATAGTCATTAGAAAAAAACAAAACAAATTCAATTATGCATTCTGTTTGCTTAGTAATTAGTTGTTATTCTGAATTTTTGGGCCTCTAAATTCAAACATTCAGCTATTATTAGTAATATGTTTTCTTAGGAAAAAAATGAAAAATATATCTGTAATATATGGTTATGGAAATTTCAGAAGTTAGCATGAAATGTATTTGTAAACATTTAAAAAAACGTGCTAATGTTAAATATTGTATAACAAAATTTTTTTAAAGATTATTAATCATAAAATTTACATAAAATGTTTTTACGTATTTATCTTCTATTGATTATATCTTCTATTGATTTATCTTCTATTGATTTACATCTTCTTATTTTGAAATTTCATTAGGAATTTCTTAACTCTAATGCTTTACTGGAAATGAAAATTAATAATTATGTAAATCTCAGATGAATAGTTACAAATGGAAATCTTTTCTTGCCCTAATATGTTATAGAAAAATAAATAAAAATTTTAATTGTTTTTAATTGAACAGGCGCTAAAGTTACAAATGTTTTTATAAAGTGTTTCTATTTCATGTTATTTAAATGTCTTGTTGACATATTATTAAGTAGCTCTTCTACAAGAATATTTAACTTAATGCATTTCAGAATTTTTACTATCATAGCACTCTTCAAGGAATGAGATGAAAACAAAAAAATGGAAGTTGGTGGACATTAATATTAAATAAATAAAACATAAGTAAATATTCAGTTAACAATATATTTTTTTAATACTGGAAAAAAATTATATTGTATATTGTACGACCTAAATAAAAAATCAGGAAAGTAAACATGATGTAAATTTATTCTAAACATAAATAATAAATTAAAAGATTCTACTATCACAGCTTCCAATGTTTTATAATGCCATTGAACAAATTTTCATTGTTGATGATTTATTGTAAACCTTCAAACATCAGATTAAAAGTAACACACTTTAAAATCTGATCAGAGTTTTAAAAAAAAAAAAATAATAATGATTAACAGCTGTTGAAGCGTAAATAAGTCTTTTAGCATACGAAGGCATAAATTTTAGTTTATTAGAATCAACAGCTGTTTTATAGAATGAGCAATCGAAGCTTATCTTTTAGTGATTCTTATGATTTAACTTTGTTCCCTGTGAAAAAAACTGAGTATGTTAAGAGTTCTTTTTATTCATAAAGAGCCTAAGACGTTTGAAAATTGCTTAGTGTAAAATATTAATTCCAACTATACCAGCATATGGTAAGGCTTCATGTGTTATTAATAAATAAAACAATTAAAAAAATTTCACATTTCTCTCGATATGTAATGGAATGTGTTGTAATATATGTCTGACTGAGTAATAATTTTTTGTTTAGCCACAATTTTGAAAAGATAATCTTGTGACGTGTATACGTATTATCTGTATACATTCATATGAAATGGCTTCCATTTATTTCTGCGTTCCGAGAAATTTCTATTCTATTCATTAATTTTTTCCGAATCAATTTTAATTGGTAATTTAAGAGAACATTTTATCATTATGGTAACTTATATGTTTTCTTCTGCTAAAGCGATTATTAGCTGCCAAGAATGATTTAAGTT
Source organism: Latrodectus geometricus (assembly GCA_026290005.1). Classification (NCBI taxonomy): domain Eukaryota; kingdom Metazoa; phylum Arthropoda; class Arachnida; order Araneae; family Theridiidae; genus Latrodectus; species Latrodectus geometricus. Next base: position 127,388 of record JAPDSC010058884.1, read on the forward strand.
TATAACTACCTTTCTTATCTGGATTCTTTTCTAGGAAAGAAACTAATTATCTCTCATAAAAAATTGTTCCCGATAATATTTTTCTAGTTTTCTGATACTTACCAATCACTAATAATAACAGATTATGTAAAGACAATGTTATCAATATAGATAAAACTTTCCTTTTTATTTATAGTCTTATATTCTTGTTTCGTAAGTATGGGAATTAAATCCAATGATATTGTTACTTATATTATTCCATATGTTTAGTTTTAGAATTCTATGTTTTATAAATTGGATGTAATTCAATTTTAAATTCTTTCGAACAAATATTATATTACACGTGTTTTATTATACATATTTCCTTTTGATTTATTTTTAAAATATTTTCAGAAGTATATTATTACACGTGTTTTATTATACATATTTCCTTTTGATTTATTTTTAAAATATTTTCAGAAGTATAAAGAAAAATTTCACTTCATTCTGTTTATCTGTCACTAAATAATATCTATAAAAGTATATTTGAGTAGATTTTCTGAAATTCTTTTATCACAACCTCCTTCAAAGTATGAGATTTTTTGTGATTCCAAGATTTTTGAAGGAGCAAATGCTTCTACTATTTGTAATGAAACACAAAAATGGTGATATTAATTTTAGATAAAACAATAACTAATCTCAAACAATATATCTCATCTAATTAACATATCTAAATCGATTAAGTTAACATATCTCAAGTTTATTGGGTTGATGAAGTTTCATTAAAATAAATATGTGCAAAAACACGATGTCTTTTTTGTGTTTTTTTAAATGAAAACAAGTGAAACACATGAAAACGCTATGTTTTCATTTACATTCTAACATATAAAAATATTAAAGGTGATAGATTATAGTTTAAAATAAATAAACAAGTAGTCATCCGTGATTATAAATTTGTATCCAGGAAAATAAAGCTTCTTGTTATTATGAGTTGCACTTCTAAAAGTATCTTGAAATTATTTCAGCATAGTTTACAGATGCATTTACTCCAGATTACAATTAAAATCCATTATGAAGATACATTGTTGTTGTAAAATAAAACACAAATTGTTCCTGCTCATTAATCTGATTGAAGTAATTTTTAAGTACGTGGTGTGGGAAGTAAATGCAATGGAACTCTTAAGCCCCTATTACATTAGAGTTGCCGATATTTCATTTTGAGCAACTCCCGTAGACTTAACATTACGTGACGTCACAGCTCGATTTTGGGCAACTCGGACACGTCGTCCAATGATATTTCAGATATTTTTTACAGCTGCGCAATTGAAATTTGATCATTGCCAAGTTTTCGCCAAATTTTATGCCAAATGAAAGTTATTGGCGTCATGAATTGCCGAAAATGAGCAATTTTTTTGTGCATGCAGCAGCAACTCGAGCAATTCGATCGCCAATAGATGATCAACGGAACTGGTGTTGTCTTTTACTTTCGCCAAGCGGAAACAATAAGATGCCAAGAAATAACATGTTTTCATTATTGTTAATGAGTGCATGTGATAAATATATATACTTGAAAATGGCAAATATCTGTGTTGAATGGACAAAAGAAATGGAAATTGATTTTATTGAAATGATAAGAGGCCTCATATATGGGATAATTCAGATTCCCAATATAAATTTACTAAATTAAAACAAAGAACGTATGATGAAATAGTGTCCGAATTAATGTTAAAAATATCATCGTTATAAAGATGTGTTTACACGTGATAAGAATTTTCACCTGTGTTGTTTGAGTGATCTCTTAATTTTATTAAAACTATAAATAAATATCATTTCAAAATACCAAATAATTTTAAAATTTTAATTCTACAAAATAACTTTAGAATAGTGAGTATTATAAAACTTAATTGAGCATGAAGATTTTTAAAAACAAATAAAATTATTTGTAGCAATAGTATTAATTTCAATATAGAAATTCTCAGCTATTTAATTTATATTTCTTATGATGTTTTACTTGCATAAATTTTCTTTTAATCCCAAAATCTTTTCTAAATAAAGGTGTGTAAATTTTTTTTTATATAGTTACTAATTTCTTTTATTATATTGTTTAATGTAAAACACAAATTATTAATATGTGTTATTTTCTTTATTACTAATTTTCATTTCCTGCTTAGCTATTTGCTGTTTACCTGTTAAAATACCTATATTAGAGATAAAGCTTTCAATTTTTATGTAGGAAATGAATAGTTAAAAATTATATGAATTCATTAAAGTAGCATTTAATTTACAATCAAAGAAATTTTTTAACCAGATATTTTCCTTTTCACGTCGACAAAGATTAGCTCTTGATCATTCTAAACGTGAAGTTTCAAACGCTAAAATTGAGTGAAACAATAGCAAGATGGCGTAATGTAAACAAATTTTGGCTACAAATTAAGTTCCCAAATAAGAATTCATCATGAAATCTGGACACCTACAGAGTAAAATATGGCAACCTTAAAAATGTTAGCCAGAAAAGCGATCTGTTATTAAATCTAGTAAAACAGCTATTTACTTATAGCAAACCTAATAGAAATCTCGAACATTCATTGGACGATGATCTCGAGTTGCCGAAAATCGAGCTGTGACGTCACGTAATGTTAAGTCTATGGGAGTTGCTCAAAATGAAATATCGGCAACTCTAATGTAATAGGGGCTTTACGTCTATATTTTTTACTATTATCTGTAAATATGCTGTAAATAATTAATACTGTATACATACTTTATCTCGTAATATTAAGGCTACTAAGAATTTTTCTTTACTGTTTATCATAGACAGCATTCCGAGTCTTTTCTCTTCATATATTCTAAAATTCCTTAGTTTTTATCTGGACATGGTAAATTTGTAAGTTACCTGTTTCGGTTCAATTTAAGGTCAAGTAAATTATGTGAATTTCAAGAAAAAAACATCAAGATGTAGAACATTCGATTTTCTCTTGAGGCCTTTGAAAATCATAGATTATGCTTACAGAACAAACTTAAAATGTTCGGCGTGACTTGGCCAGGAAAGTTATCTGTTTTAATTTGGTCCAGACTGTGCTGTTTTCTACTTTTGTTTTATTTATACACGAAACATTTAATTTATTAACTAATTTACATCTGTAAACTTCATGTACATTAGGTCGATTGTATGCGTTCAAAAATATTATATAAGATAAGAAATCAAATTCAATTATACTTGTATATTTCCATACATTTAAAGTGCAAATATTGGTAAGTAAAAGAGCTATGGAATTGAATTAAAGTTGAATCCATATCATTAAGCTGTTTTCTAGTTTTACTAATATAATTAATAGCGACACATGCTTAAGAATGTGATTTTGACTGCACCAATGCTGTAACAATGTAAATAATTGCATAATAATTTTTCACTATTTAATTTTAATTCAATATGATTTTATTTATAATTTAGTATGATATTTACTTTAATTCAATGTTTCTTTTTTTTTAAATAGTTGTGAGTATTTAAAATAATAATCTTAAATCTAAGCACGCTGTTTTTTATGAAACAAAACAATCAAGCAACAAATAGTAAATTGGTAGAATTCTCATCTCTAACGTACAATAATTGTACCGAAAGATATTTTAAATTTGTAAATACGATATAAAAATAAAATTCACAAATTTTCTAATAATATTATTAATGAATAACATTATAACTAAAAAATAATCTATAGTTGAAAATTTAATTAAAAGGCATGATAAGCATTTCTGTTTTAAATTTAATTTGGTCAGATCACATACTGCAAAGAGAACCCTATCATTGTTCGCGAACAAAAGGAACTTCTTTCAAAGGATCAGGTTCGAGGAATCTTCTTTGGTGAACTTCTTATAAAAATTTTTCTGAATAATGTTTTTAGAATCAAGTTACAAGCAAAATAAGGTTTTCAGAACTTGGTATTTGTAGAATCGTAGCTAGAATAAATCGTTTAGTATAGAGGATTGTGGATTCAATCCGCATTCTTTTGCACTATATATATTGGTGCTATTTTTGAGCAAAAATAAACTGCCTTTTATCTTTGTTTTAAGCATTTTATGATTACTAAAATTATTTTTCGATAAACAAAATATTTTTATTTATTTCTCTGGTTAAACAGAGCATATATATATTAGATTGGGGAAAAAGAAATCCATTATTTTTACGTGAACTTTATGTAACTTCTTTTGGATTCACTTTGTAAAAAGGTTTGAAACAGTTTTCATGTAGATTTTTAGGTCTTGCGCGTTACGACTGCTGACATGCGGTTAACTTCGATAATTTTTGATATTTTATACACATTTTCGACGATGCTGTATACACATGCGAGGTGCATCTCTAACATCAAAAATACCCGAATGGAATCGACGAAACAAAAATTGTACGTAACTGGTTGTTACAGTCTTATATAGGACGATAGTTACATATGGATTTTATTGCTTGTTATTCATAGCTATAATTAGTAAATAACAAAATTCAGAATTTTGTTATTTATCAAGTTTAAAATATTTTCTTAATAAATTTTATTTAAAGTTAAATCTATATACCTTGTTCTTTTATAATAACTATTATAATATCTTTAACTTTACTATAATAGAGTAAAACACAATAAGTATTTAATAATATAATTGTTCAGTTTATTATCTAATAATAATATCTAAAATTATTATTGTTAAATAATCATTGAGTTTGACTTTAATATTGCAAAATAAATATAATAATTATTACTAGAAAAATAAATTAACTTCAGTAATGCATATAAAACTTTTGCTCATAATTTAATTTTTTTATCAAATTCTTAGGTCTTAGAAAAAAAAATCTGAAAGTCAACGACAAAATTGTAAAATAATGCCACTCTTCATTTATAAATTAAATAACTTTAGAAAAAAATATACTTTTGTTTTGTCATAAATTATTTTATATTTTGATTTTTTTTCACAGAAATAATTGATTCAATTGAGTAAATTTTTAATTCAATTGAGTACGAATTGATAAAGTACTCAATTTCGAACATTGGTGATATCACTGAGTAAAACTCAACTTTTATATCTTTAATAAATAAATTAAACAACATACATAGAATACATTATAATTTTTCCTCTATAATAAATTTTTATCCATAATTTATCATAACTTTAATATATTCGAGGAAAATATAAAATATTTCTTAAATTTCAATTTAAAAAATATTGAAATTTGCAACGCTTGAAAATATAATTTTACGTTTTATATATTTTTATTATTTAAAATCTCTACTTCTATTTCTCTATTACTTGGTTTCAAAATGAATGAGTCATTTTAAATAATAAATTTTTCGCAGTTTAAGTGTTAATTTTGTAGGATTTTATAAACCATTAAGTGGTTGTTTCTTTCGTTACAGTTGAGATCATGTGTACGTCACTTTATTTTACTTATTGTTGGTTTGTGAGTTAAATAAATAATCGTTTTCACCAATAACATTGAATATACAATTTTGTCAACCAATCAAAAACAAGTAAATTTGTCAGTGGGATTAGCTGGATGGGATTAGCTTTACATACAAGATATTTACAATCTCTGTTTAATATTAGCACAATCTGAAAATGTTCATAATTCATCATGCACATCTTTATTCCTCTCATTTTAGATATTCAAACAGTTCGTATTTCTCACTTATTAGTCCGCAAGAATATTGTAAATCAATCAAGTGCAGTTTGTTCAAGAAATATAAATCTGTATATAATAATAGGAAAGAGTTAGTCTTCTCTTTCAGTTCCTCTGGCCAAATACATTTAACAGAAGGCAAAAATAATTAAAATAAAAATAAATAAATAAAAATACATGTAAAAAATTATAAGAGAACAATGTATATCCATATGTATATTTTATTAAATCATAAAATACTTTTAATCCTTTCCTTCTTTATTTTTTTAAAAAAAAAAATATGATACAATTATACATATTTTAAAATTTTCCTGCTTTATTTAACTGCTTTTCACCACAGTTCTCACTTTCTCCTTTTGTTAACAATGGTTCTTATGAAACACCATAGTAATATTTTCTTTAATAAATCTAGACCTAACTACAAACAATCAGAAATCGCAAAAACTCTTGTATCCATAACAAAACCGATGGGAGAAGAAGAGAGTTCTTAGGAGAATCCCCCCCCCTTACCATCGCAGGACCAAGGAGTCCAGTTTAGCACACAACAACCGGTTTTTCGACGTTTGTCAGGAAGGAAATTAGAAAAATTAGCCTTTTTTTTTTTTTTTTTTTGCAACCAGCTTCTGCTTCAGCTTTAGCTTTTTGTCAGCAATCAGCATCGTCGCTCCGCCCGTGTAACAGAGGTAAAACTTTTTTTCTTTTCAGGTTTTTGTAAGTACACACATGTTCCTTTCCTTTTCTTAAATTCTCAAACGTCCTTTTACAATTGTAAATTTAGTATATGTAAATTTTGTTCATTGTGTCTTATGTTTATGACCTCCCCATCATGACATGCATTCATTCCGTCGTCATTGTTCCATCTTCCCGCTAAGAGGGACTGACCCTTCCCCGACGCTATTGTCCTCCGGTGGGGGCAAAAGTATTTACTCATTCTTAGCATAAATGCGAGTGTCGTTCGCTCATTATTTTCAGCCGAGCTGTATTTACTTTTATCGTATGAACACTTGTTGAAAACCTGGATTCAATTGCCACCACATTTGGTGAATTAATCTTTATGACCTGTAAAGGTCCTGTAAAACGACGATTAAAACGTGTTGATTCATCTAAAAATACCGTGTCCCTTACTTTTACCTTAAAAGAACACGCTTTCTTTTTTTGTATTAAATTTTGTGTTGTTTGCTCTTTAATCAGATTTTCCTTAGCCTCTTTACGAAATGTATTAAATGTTTGAACAGATTTTTCGTAAAATGCATTATAATTTAGAAATTTTTAAGTCTGGGGATTCATTTCCTAATTATCCGTTAGTAACTTGATATCTCTCCCGAAAAATTGTTGGTTTGGAGTAAATCCAGTAGCTGGGCTTATACAATTATTATAAAATGCCGCGTGTAAATTCACCACTAATTTAAAATCTATTTCATTGTCTAATGACTGAAACGTATTCTTGAGTTATCCATGAATTTGTTCCTCCTTACCAATTGCAGCTGGATGATATGGAGTAGTAAATAAATTTCTAATCATTAACTGTCGGTTTAATTCTCTATACATTTCTGCCGTAAATTGTCCACCTCTATCTGAAAGTATAAACTTGACCTTGCCATAAGCGGACATATATTTTAATAACTTTCGGACTATTGTTTCCGTTTTGATATTCGTTACTGGGAATAGTTCGACTCTTCGGAAAAAATTATCTATACAACTAATTACATAGTGCCCTGTCACAAAACGTCCACAAATATCTACACTTAAAACTTCACCTGGTTCATTAGGAATAGGGACATTTCCGAATTCTCTTCTCTTTTGCCTGTTTGGCTTAACTTTGAAGCGTGTTTCACACGAATTCACGTAATTTCGAACATGTGCGTACATTCCTCGCCACCAATACTTACTAATTACGCCCTGATAAGTTTTTTCAGCTCCGAAATTAGTCATAAGGGAAGTTTGAATGGCATACTTCTGCAAACTTTTCGGTAATATAATTTGGGGTTGTAATTCCTTTTTCCCTAAATGCATAAGTATACCTGTTGATTTATCTATATAGAGCCGACTTATTTCCTGTTTAAATGGTAGTTTACCTCTAACAGGTTGGGGAAAAAGAAATCCATTATTTTTACGTGAACTTTTTGTAACTTCTTTCAGATTCGCTTTGTAAAAAGGTCTAAAACAGTTTTCATGTAGATTTTTAGGTCTTGTGCGAAGCTACGACTGCTAACATGCTGTCAAGTTTGATAATTTTTGATATTTTATAGACATTCTCGATGATGTTGTATCCATGCGAGGTGCATCTTCAGCATCCAATTACCCAAACGGAATCGACGAAACCAAAATTGTGTGTAACTGGTTGTTACAGTCATATATAGGACGATAAACACCTTTCACAATTTTAGCCACCTGGCAATCGTTTTCGCCGTTACAAGAGAAAGACGAAAATGTGTCGAATTTTCTGTTTGTTGTCTTCTATTTTTAAAACCTTGCTGAATTAATCATAACTGAATTAACCATAACTGAATTAATTAAACAAAAAACCGCAAGAGAATATTTTAGTGTCAAATGTCACCTTTCCAATGAGCATAAGTTTGAAATTGTTTGATAGATACCTCACGAGATAGCGATCACTACAGACGTCTACCGAAAAAAAAATGGATAACTTTTTCCCCAAACTAATATTTAAACCTTCAGTAATTCGACTTATCTCTAAAGCATCTTTCGCTTTTTCTCTAATATTTACTAAGCTTAACTTTTCCAAATCAATCACTGCTCATTCCTTATGTTCGACACAAGTTTCTCCTCCGAAACACTCTTTACGCTTTTGAAAATGTCTGGCGCCTGTCTCGCAGAGGGCTGCGCTAGACAAACCGCTGCTTAACATTCCCCCCTTCTTTCTCAATGTTTGACTACATTTCATTTCTAAATTTCTTTCACGGGATTCCTTCACTCCTTTGCATTTTCACTATCTCTATTTTTGTTTACTTCTTCATTCGTAACCTTCAAATAATAATCTGCCAATTAATTAATTTCTCCTGGAATCTAATCGGTAATTTAACTTCTCTCGATATGAATAATGCATCTGCATCTGATATTTCAGATTGCAATTTAAGTGTTATTGTCTTTTTTTTCTTTGGGTTGTAATATTACTTTATTTTTGTTAATACATTTCAAAATATTACAGTTTTCATTATGTCCTAATTTATATTCCTCCAACCTAATTATTTCATTATCAATAGTTATATAATTTTTGTTTCCGCTTACGCATATATTAGCGTTTTTTATAGCTTTGTAACTCAAAATAACATCATAATCCTGAGGGAATTTTTGGTCAGTCTTAAAAATATGTCTGTTCTGGTTTTACCTCCTATTTTAAGAGACATTTCTACACAATTATTAAAATGAATTATTTCCCTGGTAATTGTGACAATATTTATTTGCTTATGGACGTTCTTAACTTCGATATATTGTTTTAATTTATTGTATTTCAGCTGGAGTTCAGCTGGTCAGCTGGAACAGCAGTTGTATTTCAGCTGGTTCAGCTGGAACAGCAGTATCCAGGAGGATTCTTGCCGACAGATCCTCAATATCTAATTCACCTTCTACATTCAACGACTCGTCTACCACAACGCCTTTTACAATCGGTAAGTCATTTTATTACATTTTATTGAATTATTTAAAATTCTTGTAGTTTTTGTAATTTCATTCTTATATTTAGTTGTTAAATCAAGAGCCTCGCTATTTACATTTATTACATCTCTTTTCTTATATTTATTTTATTCCTCAACTATTACCCAGATTTGTGCATTGTTCGCAGAAAGCGCGTCTACGCCAACTCATCCTCTCTTATTTATTTTAAGAGCAGTTTTCTCCTTTTCGAATTTTCTCTCCACCTTTAATTTCGCCTTTCGTGGCTGACTGGCTACGTATTTTCTGCCCTGGGCATTCGAGTTTAACGCTCTATTATTCCTTCCATATCGGTCACTCCTTCGCTGATTCGGACATGTAAATCTATTACCTCAATTAAAATTTTCGTTATTATTTCTATTATTTTTTTTCATTTGTTTTTTTGAGAAATTCATTTTTGAAAAATTTTCATTCAGTTTCTTTAAATGGAAGCAATTTGCAGCAAAATGTCCTGCCTTCCTACAAAACAAACCTAGCCTATCCTTATCAGCATTAGCATTTTGATACCTTATATTATCTGAGGTTTCATGAGTTTGTTCTTTAATAATCGAATTTACTGAATTTACTCTAACTTAACATAAAGGAATGCTGCATGCTGCACATCACTGGCAAGTTTCACTGTCTCTTCAAATGTTTGAGGATTTTTCAAAATGACTTCTTTTTGTAATTCCGGGAGAAGACCCTCAATAAATCCCGATAGGAGTAATTTATTAAACAAATCTTTACTCTCACTTGATATTACTTGTATAACGCCTACAAAACGAATACCAGCACGCCTGAGTCACTCAGCAAATACCTTTACTGATTTATTTTCATACATTTCAATGTTTTTAAATTCTAAATATGTTTCTAGCAACCATTGCTTTTCAGTAAAATGCTCTAAAAATATTTTTTTGAAATGTTCAAAAGAAGTTTCTCTTTATAACTCAATGTCTTCAAAAAATTTCTTCGCTGCCCTATCAATTTAGATTTTAAGATTGTAATTTTTTTTTGATATCATCTCAGTTATCCAATGAAGCAATACTTTCGAACTGATTAAACCAAAATTCGCAAGCTTCCTTATCACTTTCAAAATTTGATATTAATCGAATCATTGCCATATCAGATTGGGAATATGAACTATTGTTATTGGGATTATGATTTAAATACTCAACTCTATATCTGGGCATATTACAAATTTGAATAATTACATTAAAATGAATGTTTAAATATCACGATTTTTTTAAAGTATATTATACATATGCATATACGACTACCATAAAATTAAATATTTACTTCAATTGTTACACAACCATATTTCACAAAAAAATGTATAAACAATATTTTATCAATACAATTAAACCAAAATCATTTTTTTTTCTTTTGCTAACTAATAGCATCAAAATGTATTAATTTTTTTGAAAATATCCATTGCAATTTTAAACATAATCAAATAATCTTATTTATTGCATTTGTCATGCAAACTTGTTTTTAAAATAATCATTCCTTAAATTACTGAATGAACACTTTTAAATATTATTTATGATTTGTACCATTATATATATATATATATATATATTTGTTATACTCTTCAACTGTCCCATATATATATATATTAACATTTGTTCAATATTGTATGCATATAATCTCTCTTATATCTATTTTAAAATACTACTGTTACTGTTATAACAATGCATTCAAGATTTTAAGTTTAAAAAAAAATATTCATTCTGAATTACAGAAATATTAACTTTTAATTGTTATTTTAAAATTATTCTGAAAGTTCTCTGTCTCCAACTATTTCTTCCTTCAATTATATTCAATGATACCAATTTTAAGGACTAAACACACAAATAAAAGTTTTTTTTTTTTTTTTTTTTTTTTTTTTTTTTTTTTTTTTTTTTTTTTACAGTATTAGCTTTATAATATTTAAAAGGTGTCCAATTTTAATAACACACAAAATCAAAATAATTTACTAATTATCAAAGCTTAAAAGACAGTCACATCACCAAATTACTGTCCAAGGTATCGAAATTGAAAAAAAGTCACGACACCAAATTATTGTCCAAGGTATCCTGGTCACAGCACCAAAATATGTGTCGAGATGGATCTCGGTTTATAAAAGAAAAACCAAGCTAACTCAGGTTCTTAGATAATAGTGGAGTCTTGTTGAGGACAAATCAGAAAGACAAAGTTAAATTATAACACAATTATATTATATTATAAAAATTTAAATATTTACATTGAAGATTCTTGATTAATTATCAATAAACAAATTTAATCAAAATATATTGATGAAACATTGTGGCCAGGGTCCTGAGGAAGAAATTAAAAAGACTCACCCCCTTTATAGTGCATTTCCCTTGGTAGGTCAGTACAGTTGCTCAGGTTTCTTTGGGCTCTCCATTTATCATCACATTGCTCCTGTATTCCCAGTGAACTGGTCTGCTCCATGTTCTCGTTTGGGTAGGTCTGCTTCATCTCTGTCCTTTTCTCTCTATCCTCGTAGGTTTTTATTTCTATCCATATCTCATCGGAGGCTTATTTTCCCAAATCTCATTGGAGGCTTGGGTCTTTCCATCATTGGAGACTCCTTAACTTTATAGTTGTCTTCATTTCTCCTTCCACTTCTTCTACTGGTTATTATTTTGATCATAAAATGAATACGTAACTTCTGATCTTCCAGGGAATGGTCAGAAATCTCGCCTCCAAACCCTTGATTGGCCAGACACAAATACAAAAGAGAACATTTTTATATCATATGGACCGCCCATGCATCCCAAGGGGAAACGGACCCAGGGATGAAAAACTGCTATAAACTTTAAGTGAAGATTTCAGGTGCCACTTTGAAAGTCTAGTTTCATTTCTTTATGACATTTATCTCGTTGTATACAATTTTTATGTATTTCCTTTCTTTTACATTTTAAACACTGCTGTCGAGAGGAATTGTTATTGAATTCTCTGTACAATAAATCATGTATTTCCTCTTCGGCTCCTTTTATGTCGTTTGCACTACGACATCTGATATTAAGTTCAATAGTTCGTAAATTTGATTCCTAGCTTGATGATTGATGATATCGATGATAGTAGTGTTTGGGAATCCAATTAAAACTGACGAGTCTATAAAATCATAACGTAGAAAGGCAAACAGATTAAATACGTAAGGAATTAGCTACCAAATAAGCTACTTTTTAGAAAAAAGAATGCCTACTTATCTCAACGAGCTAGTTTGATAATAATAAACAAGTACCAACGAAAGGAAAGATATAGTAGAATAATTAGTTTTGATTTAATAATAGTTTCACTTGTAAAATAAATAGGTTTTATATAAATATTCTGGCATAATAGTTAACATTTCTACTTCATATTTAGTTTGGCCTGAGCTATTATTTGAAATTAATTGGAATTGTTAATCAATATTTTCAGCAACGATATAGATTTTAAGATAATCTGAATGTGTTCTTAAGTTTGATGGTCAGAGTATTGATAATATTTCTAGTGTTTTTGGGTACTTAACCGTATAACTATTAAGTAACTTTCAAACACAAATTAAATATCTTATTAAATTATCTCTGCAAATGCACAAAAAAAGTTTTTATTATTATACATTACTTTAAAAATGTTAAAATAATGAGACACTTAATGAACTACATGATATATGCCATTATAGAGGAATTGGACGTATTTTCATCATTTTATTAATTAATTTATAAAAATGAAACTAAAATAATTCTTTTTCAGGTCATTAGTTACAATGAGCTCCAAAATGGATAGAGTTGTCAAGAAACCACGTTACGCCAAAATGGATGGCATTTGGTATTCAATGGGATTCCCAGCCACTTGCTTCCGTGAAGCACTTGATTACAAGCCAAAACCAGAAGACATATTCATTGTAACGTATCCCAAGTGTGGCACAACTTGGATGCAGAACGTTGCTCTGTACATTTTTCGGAAAGGAAAAGAATTAGAAGACATGTCACTTTTCAGAAATTACTGCCCTTTCATTGATAAACTTGGACTAAAAGGCATAAATGAAATGCCTCGTCCAGGAGCATTTAAAACACATTTACCATACACTCACATGCCTTTATCTTCCGAAGCGAAATATATATTCGTTACGAGAAATCCTAAGGACTGCTGTGTGTCTTTTTACCACCATGCCAAACATCCTACTACTGAATTTGAAGACGGAAAATTTGAGGATTTCTTTGAAGCTTTCATGGCGGGAGAATTGGAAAGCAATGATTACTTTGATCACTTATTGTCATGGTATCCTCACCGTAATGATCCAAATGTCTTTTACACAACCTATGAGAATATGAAGAGAGACATAAAAGGCGTCATTCTTAATCTGGCAACATTTCTTGGAAAGGAATTCATTGATGCAATTGAAAATGACAATGCAGTACTCAATAATATCATCCACTACACTAGTTTCGAATACATGAGACAGAATGTAAGCCCATTGTTTGACAGACCATCCAAATCCATGGCGGATTCTTCAGATGATGGAGGTATACCGAAAGTTGAGAGGAAATATATACGCAAAGGCATTGTGGGAGATTGGAAAAATTTTTTTACCACCGAACAAAATGAAAGACTAAATAGAAAATTCTTCGAGAAAACGAAAGATACGGATATTCCAAATTGGTTTCCAGATATGTAAATAAATACATGATGTGAAATGTTGGAAATTATATGAAAATTGTAAGTTTCATGAGGAAATTTAAAAACACATAAATATATATAAAAATCATTGTTATTAATTTAATACATACATAACTTTTATATAAAATTATTATTTTTTAAAATATAATTCATATAGTAATTATATTTTAATAAATAGTAGTTAATAAAAATAGAAATTCAAAAATAAGGTTTAAAAGTTTAAAAAAATAAGGGTTTTTTTATTATACTTTAATTTTTAAAAATTTATTAAAATCAAAATTTGGTAATCTAAGGTAATTTAAGATGTGAGTAAATCTGATGTATCTTCCTATTTTTGGATCAGTTTAATATAATTGTACTCATTTCCATTATTGAAAATAAAAAAAATTCCAAGGTTGTAAGGTTTTTTTTTAAGATTCTTTTTGTTTCTTATAATCTCCAAAGAACTCCAAAGAAATTTATAAATTTCAAGTCTCATAATAAACATTTAAAACTATTTTTTAGAAATTCATCAATATTAAACCTAAATTCCAAAAATACAACAAAAGCAAAAAAAAAAAATAATAATAATAAAATAAATGAATAAAAGTTTAAAAAAAAAGAGAAAAGAAACTTTTTTCACCTGTAAATTTCAGCTAAAAATTGTTTTTATAAAAATAAAATTAGATTCTTCCTCAAATTACCTCAAGATAACACATGACTTTTTATTATTTTTATCATATTATCAAACAGGATTCACCTACAAGAAAGAATGGAACTTTATTGTAGATGAAAGTTCAAAATATTAATAAAAAATTAAAGCTTAAAACATTAACAATTAAATAAATGTCGTGTTTTAAACATAATAACAAACGTGCATTATTTTTATTCATGAAAATAAAATAAAAAAAAGTGTTTTGGAATTCAAAGTATTAAATAAAGTGTGAATATTTTAATCCACTTTTAATTAAAACATCAAAATGCTCTTGAGTAATCAACAAAAATTATTCTTGCGAATTAATATTGTGCTCTAATGCATTCAATTTGACAGGAAAATTAAAATTTGTAGAATATCTGAGTTTACTCCCCCCTCCATACAAGCCAGATTCTACCCCTTCAGATTTTTTTCAATATGTAAATCACTTGTGAACACAAGGCCTCAGTAATTCAAATAATGTTTAGAAGAGCTGTTACAAATGTTGAACTTTTTCAGAAAGGTTGGGGAAAAATTTTTTCATAATACAATAGATTTAGGTTTACTATATTTAAAATTATAAAGACTTCACAGTATATTCGTATCTTTTACTGAACTTCACACAAAATCAAAGTGCGAATAATTTTGATCAGATCACACAATAGATATGTATTTTTAATAACATGATTGAAAATATTCATCGGCTATATATATATATATATATATATATATATATATATATATACATTATATATATACATATATATATATAACAGCCAGTATTTTTCCAAAAATAATTGGAATATTTATCATATGTGTATTCAGAATATTCTATTTTATAATAAACAACCAATCAGAAAATGATAAGTAAATGTCGAAAATACAAACAAGTTACCAAGAGGTTCCCCGATGCAACTCAAAATGCAGCCAATCAGAATCAATCTTCCTTAAAAACGGTGAGATAGTATTGTAAAAGGCGATAGATTAATGAAGAGCGATTTTAACTTAACGTAACACGTGATGTAACTTAAACCTTGGATCCAGACACAGTGCGTTCCTCGTTCTGTGGAAAAAAATATTGAATCATCACAAAGGCTTCAACTTTCATAGGTATGCCGTGTATATTTATTCGAATGTACTCCGCAATTATTATTTAATAGCTTTAGCTTATAATATTATATTAATTTCAAACTGTAAATGCTAATTTTTTATTTATATCTAAGCAACAAATCGCATTAGTATACATATTTATCTTCCTTTTACAATTTAATATTACAGTTCCAAAATAATAAAATAATTTTTGAAGCTCGTTAAATGTGTGTATTAAGTACAGTTTTTTTTTTTTTTTTTTTTTTTTTTTTTTTTTTTCCATATGCAAATTACTATAGTTTAACAAATAATGTAAAAAGGGTGACAAAGCAATATATAATTGGTCATATTTTTTCAAGTTTTGATATTGGAAATAAAAGTCAAGCTTTTGTAAACTGCTAAAAACAATTTGAATATTTAAATATTAAATAAGCAATAAAAATTTCATTTATTTGTTGTGGAAAAAAAATTATTATATCAAAATATTTGCTTATAAATGTATGAATTACTCTATATTTTTTGCTTTAAACTTTTTACAAAATTATGTGTTAAAAACACGTTTTAAATGTATTTATTGGATGGGGAGGACCTGGGTTCGAATCCCGGCTCGGGCATGGATGTACTTTCTCTTTCTCTCTCTGTGTTTCTTGTCCTTTCCTTGTATGAATGGAGTATGAATGGATGCCTACCCTATAAACGGGTTCCTATGGCATGTGTGTACTGAGGAAGTCGGACTCCACACCCAATTGCAGTTCAGTTGAAAAAGTGGAGCAGCGCACCCATACTGCCAGTCTGGCTGGCATTCGACCAAAAAAAAAAAAAAAAAAAAAAAAAAAAAAAATTGTATTTATAAAAATTCAATAACAACAGAACTGTTTTTATGCATAAATAAGTGCTAATTTTCTTTAATACTATTTATAGTATTTTTACAATATTATTCACTTATTAGTTATTTTGTTTACATTTAAAAACTCTAATTTTCATTATTTTATACAAACTTAAATATTTATGTACTATTGATAAATCTTAATATACGGAATTAAATATGATAATTCTGCTAGATCTTATTTATATATTTACCATCCATTTATTAGTTAAGCTTTACATATTTCTAATCGAAAAGAGAAAATATAAACAAAGCAAAGAGTTTTACAGCATTTTAACAGAAATATTTACAATTTTAAAGTTTATATTAATGCCAATTTGTAGTAAAAATATGAACAGAAATAGCTGTTAATATTTTCCATCTAATATTTCGTTTTTAAATATTAATTAAAAGTTGTTAAAAAAATCTTGAAATTTAAAACATCAGAAAAATTGATATTTAAATAGTATCTTGAGTAACCTACTTTTGAAAATTTGCGTCTTGTAGAGAAAATAGTGGTGTATTCTTGTTCAAACATTTCTTTAATTAAAGCATAATTTAAATAATTTATCAGACAAAAGGAAAATCGTAAGCATAAACTAAAGAAAGAATTCATTGTTCATATATCAAAATATTATTATATCAAATTTAAATAATCATAAAAAGAATGTAACCAGTTGCATTATAATTTGTATCTAAGAAAAAAATAAATAGTATTAAAGCTCAAATAAATTCATAAAATACCGTTTGAAAAAAATAAGGAGGAAATTAAATCTATTTTTAAAAGTATTTAGCTCAGATTTGCTTGTTAAAGAGATTTTATCAGAATGAATGGGCTCAAAGTTTGAAATCCTTCGCTTGTCAAACAGATTTTAATGCAATTGTTTGACTATCTGAAAATATTCCCTACTGGACATTTTTCATAACTGTTTATCAATATTTTATCATGCAAGTTGTAAAAGTATTCCAGTTTGAATAAAGAGTTTACTTTTAGTACTCATAAAAACATTTATGGAATATTTTATAGTGAAAAGATTTTTTTGCAAGTTTCTCTTAATATAGTTGATTTTTCCACTAATGTTTCAGGAAATTTTTATTTGTAAATTATTCACATAAAGTTGCATGCAAAATTGAATAAAATTATGTCATGAACCTTTCAAATAAACATAAAAAAAATCTAGAAAGCAAATTTGTTTATATAACTCTCATTATTTTAAAGTATACAATTTTTAAGGAATCTTCGAAAGATAAAGAAAAGAAAATGTTTTCTGATGAAGAAATTCATATGTAAAAAAATTTGACGATTCTTCATAATTTAATTGAACACCAAAAAAATGTACGTTGTAAATTAAATGAGTACCAAAAATTGTACATGATTTAATTAAGTACCAAAAAATGTACGTAATTTAATTGAGTACCAAGTTTGGTCAATAAATGATAATTATTTAGTTTACACAATTTAAATAAAATATTTGTACTACTTTTCAGTAGTTTCTAAAAATGTAAACCTTTTTTTAAGCAATACGCGATGCAAATATTTACGACAATAATAGTGATTTTTCTTTTTTCCGTTACGATGATTATTGTAAGGAGTTATAATGAAATTGTATCAATCCATTTAGTAAAACACATTTAATATAATAGAAGAATTTAACAAAACAAACTTTTAGCATTTAAACTGTATTTAAGAGTCAAAGAATCCCTTTTTAAAGTAAATATATATTGGAAGAATATATTTGTTCTAACTGTAAAATTTTAACTTCGTTCAATATTTTATTGATCTTATTTTCATAAATATACAAATATAATGAAGATATATTCATACATAATTTAAGACAATCAAAATAAATGTGCATCGTAATGTTGTTCGTATTAAAAAGTAACGTAATCAGAGCATTAAATTTCTGCTCTATTTTAATATTATTCTAATATTAAAATAGAAAATACCATATTATACCGAATAGGAATGCCAATAATAACTCTACGGTTTTTAATAAAAGCTTTCTTTTTTTGTTACTGTTCTTGTTAAAAAAATATTAAAAACACAAACTCAATGTAAAATTAAATGGCTAATTTTATAACTATAAAATGTGTTTAAAATAATTGGAATTTTAAAATAAATTCTAATTCAAAAGCTACATTGAAACGAAACAATAAATTGCTTCATTCGATCATGGAGCTGTCATGGCAGCTGAAATAGCATGCGCACTGTTTGAAAGCCAAAGTACATCGGTTTTTTATTAGGATTTGGAAGTTTTTTTACAATCTATTGCCCTGTGCTAATGACGAAACATGTTTATCATTTTTTATTACATCACAAAACGTCAATATGGTAAAACATTGGTCATTTGAAAATGATTCCATGCCAACAGTTACGAAAAAACAATGTGCAGAAAAAAATAATGAATTCCGCTTACTTCAAAAGTGCATGATGGATCAATGTCATCGAGTTGCAAAGAAGAGAAGATGATCACAGTTATTTCATAATCATGCACAAGTTTAAATTTCTTTAAGAAGTGAATCTTACAGAATACAAATTCAATGCATCTTCCTCAAAATTGATGATCGAGGTTACTAAACAAATCTGAATTATAGAACGTTAAACTTTTCTAGGTATGTGCACCATTTGATTGTTTGTTAATCTAAAAAAGACTTTGTGTGAAAAAAAATTTCATTCTAAACTTGAAATTAACTGAGTTAGGATGCATTTTTTCATCCCCTTAGAGAAATCAATAGCTTGAGATATCAAAGCTTTGCAAAATCTTCCCTACAGATGTCGAAAGAGATAACTTCGAATACTTTTATAACTTTGTTAATATAAATTTAAAAGTCTAAATATATCTCAAAAGTTTCAGAAAGAACCTCGTATTAATTTAAACTGTTCTGTTATTCGATGATAAATAAAATACTTCTAAGACAGCCTGCTATTCTACGCTAAAAACAAATAAAATATATGTAGGTATGTGTGGCATTTTATTGCTTCTTAATCTAAAAAGACTTTGTACGAATTATGCATTGATCTTGCACTTGGGGAGTTGTTTGATTGAGTGATATATTATTGACAGTCGTAGTATGCTATATGATATAAAAATGACGTTTGTTTGACAGATAAAATACATTTTATTAAGCATTTTAGTAGAAAGGGAAAAAGTACATTTTGTGTATATAAGGGGAACAAATAATAAAAGATACTTCCCTAAAAGAAAATCCTTTTCAGCAAGGAACGCGGTTTCTCCAGACTATAAGCAATGTTGAACACTTTGAGGCATTTAGTCAATGGGACAATTAATGACGGTCTGGGGTATTCTGTCTCACTTCTCCAGAAGAGATCTTTCCTGTTCTTGGAAAGTTTGTGGGGGTGGTAGAGGTCCAGAAATTTTTCTGCCTAAAATGTCCCACATATGCTCTATTGAGTTCATGTTAGAAGAACACGCTGTCCATTCCATTCACATGATTCCTTCTTCCAAAAGGAAATAATTTAAAAAGTTAGCACGATGTGCCCTGAAAATGTCACTCATTAACATGAAATCATCTCCAATTGATACAGCACAAAGGATTAAAATAAGTTTGAGGACCTCATTCCTGTATTGGGGACCAGTCAGAGCTCATTATCAAATGATATGGAGATCAGTGCACCCATCAATTGACCATCATATTGTCCAACCATATTAATCACCACTCCCCCACCACCATATCTGACATGTTTGTGTATGAGAGCAGGATTCCTTGAAGTGGCAATTTCACTTCAGATGGAAATGCACCTATTATCAGAATAAAGAGAAAACTCTCAGAGTAAAGAATATTGCGCCATTCATTTCTCATCCATTTCACATGCTCTTTTGCCCACTCTATGCGGTCGCGATGGTACCTTGCTGGTAACGTGACTCACACCATTTGTCGGAGAGCATACAATCCTACAGCGTGAAGATGGTTCCGGGCAATTTGACTTCAAACTCTGGTACCAGTAGCTGATCGAATGTTATGAAGAAGAATGTCATTTATATTTCGGTGTCTTCAAACCATTAGCGATTAAACAAAATCTTCATTGAGAGTTATTGCACGTCTACGATCTTATCTTGATATTCAGCCTACATTTTAAGTCTCTAAGAAACAGTTCCAGATTCTGGAAATCACGCATCATGAAATTCCAATAAATTCTGCTACTTCGAATTGTGTTTGGCTTTCTTCTAACCAGCCAACATCTCTCCAACTTTCTGATTCGGTTAAATGATTTCGTTGAGATATCGTACTCATCGAAACCACGCACTCTCTGAATGTCGATCATTCTTTTACGCTTTGTCTTACATTAAGTTAATAGCCAGATCTCATTTATCTCCACTAAAGCATCGTCTTTGACGTCAAACATAAAATTCGCATTCTAAAGATTGAAAATGAGAAAAATTTACATTTGTGACTGTCTTTTATTTTATTCCAAAAACGTTTGCTTATACTGCTATTTTATAAAAGACTTACAACATCCTGCAAGTGTTTTGAGTAGTGTAGAAGACTTTCTTAAAAGTTTAATCTTTTTCATTCCTTTTATAATCGTATGAACAAGAATTATATTGCTTTACTTATATTGTATTTTTTATAATATACAACTGATTACGAAAAGAAATACATCAAGTTAATTTATTGTTCAACCAGTATATTCTGTAATTGGTAATGTACTTAATAATCAGACACATATTTCGTAAACTGTGAATGATTGTTCTATTTTTATTTCAGATTACTGCTACATTAGCAACAAATATGGAAAATATAAAGAAGAGACCATTATATAGTACTATGGATGGTATTATTTACCCATCGTCATTCTCTCCCAAATGCTTTCGTGAAGCATTAGAATATAAGCCACATACTGGAGATGTTTTCATCGTAACATATCCAAAATGTGGTACAACTTGGATGCAGAATGTAGCTCTCTACATTTTTCGAAAAGGTAAAGAATTAGAAGATGTATCCTTGTTTCTAAAACACTGTCCATTTATTGATATGAGCGGAAAAGAAGGCATTGAAAGGATGCCACGTCCTGGAGCACTAAAGACACATCTTCCATACAGTCATCTTCCTTATTCTCCTGAGGCGAAGTACATCTATGTAGCCCGCAATCCAAAGGATTGTGTTGTTTCCTTCTATCATCATACAAGAAATCTACCAGGATTTGCATATTGGGATGGTGAATTCGACGATTTCTTCGAATTATTCATGGCAGGTGAACTCGAATATAATGAATACTACGATCATCTCTTGTCTTGGTACCCTCATCGTAATGACCCAAATGCTTTCTACACTACTTATGAGGATATGAAAAAAGACATAAAAAGCATCATTGTCCGGTTGGCAAAATTTCTTGGCGAGGAATTCATAGAAGCTATCGAGAAAGATAATTCTGTCTTAAACAACATTATTCAGTTTAGTGGGTTTGAGTACATGAAAAAGTATTTATCTGATGCATATGTTTTGAAAACGAAACCTCTAGGAACATCTCCTGAAATTTTAAGTTATGAAGGATTCAAATATGCTGCTCAATTTGTTGAAAATCTGAACTTGCCAAAAGAATTGCCGAAATTGCAGTTTGTTAGAAAAGGAATTGTTGGTGATTGGAAAAACGTTTTAACTGAAAAACAGAGTGAAAGACTGAACAAGAAATTTCAAGAGAGAACAAAAGGAACTGACATTCCAAACTGGTTCACATTGGACTGATTTTAAACTCAATAAATAAATAATTAAATTCACAGGGGACAAATATTTAAAAATAAATTTAAAACCAGATTACTGCTTACTTTCTACAAAATGGATGAAAATATTTTATACTACTATTTCCTTGAAGGTAACTATATCTAAAATTTAAAAATTTAGTGTGACAATTTCTTAATTTTTTATAACCTTTTCTGTGTGTGGGTGGGAGTTATTTCTCTCAACTTGAAATACTGTATTCAATGAAAGTTTATTATAAAACAAATATGCTCCTAATCTAATTAATGTAATAAATTTACTTCAAATTCTGTTGAGCAATTAATTATTAATTCAAACATTTCTAATGAGATATTAATATTTTTAAAATATTTTATATATAATATTTCTAAATGCTTTGTACAAGAATTATTTTAATTTATTTGTCTTTTATGGAAATGTAATAAAATTGATTTTTTTCACAATGGTTAATTTTTCATTTTTGCGTTTATTGAAATACATTTTACACAGGATTAATTTAAGTAAATAGTATTTTTTTTTATGTGAGAAAGAAGAGAAAGAATGAGTTTAAATCAATACATTTGAAATTTTAACTTTATTTGAATTAATAGTTTATTAAGTTACATTTAATAAAAGAAACTATTGATATTCATTTGATTAATAATGATTTTTCTGTATTTTTTGTAAGATTAATATGTATGCATTATGCGAAGAAACATTACCCTAAAACAATATCAATATTTATTATTATCAATACAATATAAAATTTTTATAGTGTAGAAACTGTCAATTTCCGAATAAACTAATATATATAAGCATCACAGAAACACTTTATTAAGTTAATTTTGTTATCAAATTATTTTCAAAAATTTATTTGGAACATTTTAAAAAAATACTAATTTCTGAAATTTATTATAAGTACCACTTTAAGTCTACATTACACTATTATTTCTTTGTCTTTATATATATATATATATATATATATATATATATATATATATATACAGGTGATTATCAAAATAATTGAATTTCTGTCAGAAGCGTAAAATGTCAGACCTCACAGATTTTCAGAGTCATCCCAGCTTTTAGGAGTTTCTAGAGGTATGGTGTCTAAAGCCATGACAGCATACACGCAGCGTGGAAAGACAAGCTCAGCAAAGCAAAATAGTGGACAAAAGGAGAAGCTGAGGGAAAGAGACCGACGGGTATTAAAGCGGATTGTAATGTCTAAAAAGTAAACAACTGCAGATAAAGTGATCGCAGAGCTCAATCAGCATCTGGATTCTCCAGTGTCAATAATTACAGTTAGGAGATACCTTCATAAAGAGAACATCTATGGCAGAACAGCAATTTCCAAGCCATTTGTCTCAGATGCTAATGCCACGCGTCATGTAGAGTCCTGCCACAACCCCAAAACCTGGTCGATCGATAAGAGGAAGACTGTTTTATGGTCAGACAAATATGTTTCACACATTTCCTCACAACAAGATGGGTACATGTCTGGAGAACACCTGCACAAGCATATGATCCTGATTGACTCCTTCCAACTGTCGAGCATGGAGGTGGATCGATCGTGGTATGTGGACAGCCGTGTCATGGTTTTCTACTCGTCCAATTGTAATCCTGAAAGGAAGAATTACTGGGGAGAAGTATAGAGAAGTTTTAGCTGACCATGTCCATCCTATGATGCAAAATTTGCTCCCTGGAGGTGGAATTTTCCAAGATGATAATGTCCCCATTCTGCAGCCAGACTTGTCCAATCATGGTTTCATGAACATGAAGTTGAAGTGGAACATCTACCTTGGCCCGTACAGTCCCCAAACTTCAATATAATCGAACCATTGTGATCTATTTTAGAGCTTTCAATTCGGAATCGATATCCTCCACCGGCATCTCTCATGGAACTTTCACAATATGTCCATGAAGAATGGTACGATAGTCCTCTCAATATTATTCAGTATTTGACGATTTGGTTTCCAAGCGAATCCAAGATATATTACATGTCAAAGGCGGTCCTACACCATATAAATAAAGGATTACTTAAAAATCTAGGGGGTTTTCATTATTTTGATAACCCCCTGTATATATGTATATATATATATATATATATATATATATATATATATATATATATA
>JAPDSC010058884.1:167725-194911 GCA_026290005.1 Latrodectus geometricus
AACTGCAACTTTGTAAAATAATGGTGACATAATTTTCAGTTGAAAATAAGTCATTATTTACTATGTACTTTTTAGAAAGTTATTTGATATTTAATACTCCCAAAAGCAATGTATTGAGATCCAAAATCTAATTTCTAGTATATTTGGCATTTATTTTTATTTAATTTATTTATTCTATTATATACAATTATATGTAAAGTATACTGAAAATTCAGGATCGATTTCATATTGTTATTTTATCTAACAGGTAGAAGTCTCTTGGAAGTAACGAACACAAGCATAACATGCATGCCATCAGGAATCGATTCGTTTCCACCGGACTTCTTCACTCAAGAACAAAGACAACATGGTGGAGTCGTCGTACATTTCTTGATCACTTTCTACATTTGTGCCATGATTGGTATTGTCTGTAAAGATTATTTCATCCCTTCACTGGAAATCATTGCTGAGAGTAAGTATTGATATTGCGTTAATATAAAAATGCATTTGAAATACGTAAATTAAATAATTTTTTTACTCGTAACTAAAGTAACAATCATAAAACTAATCCCATAATACCATTTTTTCAATCTTTGATGTTGCTCTTTATCATTAACCGATAAATTTTGACCCCTAAGTAAACAGGCCATGGAGACCGCATATCCACCAAAATAATCTAAGATAAATGATAAATAAATGAGAACTTCTAACTAAAATAACTGTAGGTATTGCAAAATAATTAAATATGTAAGAAATGAAACACCATGAAATTAGATTAGGATAAATATTTAAATTTCAGCGACAAACGTCGGTGTAAATTTCAAGAATTCACTTTGTAAGCAAAATGCCTTGCAAGCCTGAAGTGCTGATAGTTATTTATAGCTCAGAATAAAATTAAAGAAATTAATGAATGAATAATAATTACTATTATATATAACTTATAACCTTTATTATTCCTCACCATACCTATAATTCAAAATTTCATGAAGTGTTACATTCTAAAAGACATTAATGCATTGAAATATGCACAGACAATGACACCACATGCAATTATAGTTGTCGGGTAATTAACGGAGAATCGAATAGACTGAAATATTCATAACAATTGATTCGCTTACCGTTATTATTTTTAGTCATAAAAATAGTAAAGCTCTTTTTAATAATTTTCATAGATTGACATCGAGAGATACCAATTATCTTTATGACGATTGATATATATGGCAATCCAAGCTGAGAAAAAGATTCGACACTCTTCCATATTGCAGAAACAGTAAAACAAACTATTTTGACGACTGAATGACAAAATATGGCGTTAAGCAACAAGAATATGATTCATTTCATCTACTTATTAGAGCATTCAAAGTATTAAGCCTCTAAATATAAGAACTCCTAAGCAATCTTTTGACAATGTATTGCTTCTATGCAACATTTTAAGTATACATATTTATAATTCAAAAAATTAACCAATGTTGTCAAGTATTTCAAATATTTGAAAAAGAAATATTTTACCACATACTACTAAAAACAGAATTAAAGGTGAAACAGTTCTAAATCTATCTACCCTTAAAGTGATACTTACTTCATCAATATAAATAAGCAAAATATTTGCATCACTTTTTCAACATGTCTATCGATAATAACTATTACCATATGAAGAAATGATGAAGAATAGAAGAAGGAAGAGAAATTAATAACACTTTATGATAAATTTCGAATAAAAAAAAAGACTTCGGAATTTTAGTTTCGAAATGCATCAGTGCTATCAGTATTCATGGTAGAAAAATTACAAAAATTGAATGCTAAGAAGTATAGTAGTTCAATGCCGTAATATTTTATTCAGGTCTTATTAGGATGTTACTTACTGATTTTTATATTTAGGAAAAGGGGTAGTTATATGCATAAATGAATAAAGCAATTAGGAAACTAATTTTACAAAAATACATTAAAAATTTCTAAAAATAAGTAAACTGTTTGTTCTCTCATTTGACATTAAATATTTAAGAAACATTATTTAACTTGTGAAAATTATTTTAGTTTTTTCATTATTCAATCAATTCCGTTTAGATATGCAACTTCCATCTGATATTGCTGGAGCAACATTTATGGCAATCGGTACATCTGCACCAGAATTGTTTTCTTCAATAACAGGTTAAAATAAAATACATGTATATTTCTAATAAAACTTATTGTATAAAACTAGACTGAGCTTATTTTTAATCAAAAGTATTTTATTGATAAATCATTTTTATAATAAAAGTAATTCTTAGATATGATCTTCCTTATTCTATAGGATCATTCATTACAGAAGGGGATATAGGAGTGGGAACAATTGTAGGTTCTGCTGTATTTAATATAGTAGGAGTTTCAGGAATAGTTGGGATTGCTATTTGGAATGAGGTAAATCAATAGAATTAAAAATTAAATGATTTATTAAGCATTTTGATTGATGAAAGTTTAATATTTGACAATTCCTTTAACTGTCTTACATGTATATTCCTGAAAATGAAGATAATAAAGTAACATTAGGATTAAAGATGTTATCAATAAATTTATTTTCAATTTTGATTGTGATTTCTAATTGTAACTGTAATAACTAAACAAATTTTTAATTGTTGATTTGTCTAGTGAGAAGCTTTTTCACAAAATAATGAAGAGAATATGCTGCAGGATGAGATCAACAAATTATCAGTCTTTTTCATTTCATAATAAATGAAATTAATAATAAAAATCGAAATTAATAGCAATTTTAAAGAAATAAAAATTCTTCTACTAGCACAACTCAAATATTTTTTTAATTTTGTTAGTTCGAGCAGATACAACTGCGAACCTAGTGAATTCCTACTTGAATATTATTCTAATAATTTATAGAAATATTTTTAGATAATAAATTAAACATTGTAAATGTTAATCTTAAAAAAAAATTAACATATTTCTGATAAGTGTATGAATAATATTCATTACATATATTTAACTGAATAAAATAATTCACCTATAAAATAAATTAAATCTTTTCACAAATTAAACATTTTTAGTTAATAGAGGAACTAAGTAAATATAGTACATGCATCTAAATGTTTAAGTCAGCTTTTTTTATTTTTAATTGCAATGATTTAAAAGTAATTATTATAAGTCTAAAATACTAACTCGTGGATTTCTCTTAGGTTTTGGACATAGACTGGTATCCTATTGCTAGAGACTGTTCGGTATATGGCGTCACTGTCCTTACTCTCATTTGGATCATTTCGGACAATATAGTCAGATGGTATTTCTAACAACATCTATATTATATCATACTATTCTAATATTATCAAAGAATGAAAATTTTCAGGAATATCGTTTAATTTATTAGGTTTTTGTAAAACTGAATATCCTCCTTTTCCTTGACTTTTATTGAAGTACTTGATTTAGATTCAAAATAATAGATAACTTTCTATTCTTTAATTTTGGTATTTATAAATTGAAATTCCTAAGACAATATTTTTATAAAATAATGTATTCGAATATTATCAAACTTATTAGTCCAACCATAGGGACATAGTAAGGAAAAATTGGCTGAGAAAAATATAAATTCAAATTACTTTTCTAGAAAAAAAATTTCAATTTGAATTTTTCAAATTTTGTAAAAGTTAATATACTGTTTGATAGATACGAATTGTCGACCAATCTATCTTGTGGTCAGCGTG
This sequence comes from Latrodectus geometricus, assembly GCA_026290005.1. NCBI lineage: Eukaryota > Metazoa > Arthropoda > Arachnida > Araneae > Theridiidae > Latrodectus > Latrodectus geometricus. The sequence continues at coordinate 171,388 of JAPDSC010058884.1, forward strand.
CCTAGTTTCTGACAAGGAGGTCTTGGGTTCGGATCCCGGTTCGAACATATATATATATTTTCTCTTTCTTTGTCTTTTCCTTGTATGAATGGAGTATAAAGGATTGCCTTCCCTATAATCGGGTACCTATGGCATATATGTACTTCAAACCAAATTGTGTTTCAGTTGGAAAAATGGAGCAGAGCACCCCATGGCTGGCACTCAACAAAAATAAATATAAATTCTTTAAGTAAATGATGTTTACTTTATTTAAAAAATTTGAATGATTTAAGGCATTTTCAGTTACATAATTTCGGTACTATAGTACAAAAATTGTATAATATACTTATATTAATATAAATCTCCATTTACTGATAATCTGTCATCTAAATATTCTTTGGACAAAGACATATGTATTCAGTCTAAACAATAATATGTATAAGAAACGGAAATTTATAACAGACTCTTAAATATTGTTTGTGAATATAATTTATTTTAATATTAAGTTAAAACTAGAAGAAATACAAGTATACACTTTTCTGTTTTTAAGTAACAGAATTAAACTCGGTAAAAAAAATCAATGTAAATTTTTGAATTTCTCCTTCTTAATGTGATTGTGAAAATTGAGGTTTCTTCTGATTTCTATTGTTCCTCTCCTTCAAAGAATTTTAGAAAAAGAAATAATGTTCATTTTTCAATGTATTTTCTCTCTTAATAGTTCCTAATTGGATGCAATGTATTACTTCATAAATAATATTCAATTATGAATTTAAAATAATAATATAAATCAATTGAGCAATATTTGTTACTCTAAAATTTCGGGACATTTTGAAAGGTTATTGTTACACTTTTTCAGTTGCATTGCAAATTTGATTTTTTTTCATTTTCAGGTGGGAATCTCTTATTCTATTATTCATCTTTCTCACCTATGTTATCATCATGTATTTAAATCAAAAAGTAGAAAAGTGCTGTAGAAACATGGTAAGGAAATAAAGTTACATAACAAATTTGAAATCTGATTTTAGAAAAACGTAATTTTTTAAATGTGAACAAGGAATTTCAGAATTTAGTTAATAGCTTGTATTAAAATAAAATTGAACGTTGTTTCCAAATTATCGTATTATTCTTATGGAATAAACTTTTAAGCAATTAAGAAACGTAAAATATTTTAGCTTGATCATAAGTTATTGAATGTAGTGATTTATAAATAATTGATTTGTAATCAAAAATAATTTTAGAACATAAAATTAAAATAATTATTTGTTTAAATATTATTTAACATCTAAGCAAAATATAGTTAAGCAACAACTAAACCAATTAACTATTTTTATTTTAATTTTTTAAAATTATTCATCAATAAATTTTAAATTGGTTATTTATAAACAGCTATGCTTAATAAATTAAGATCAGACTAAAATTTCCTAATCAATATTTTAAGTATTTATATGAATAAAACAACTAATTAAAAAAAAATAAATATTATATTTCAGTTTTTATTTTTGTTTCTTTTTATTTAATAAAGAAAACAGTTTAATGTCTCTTTATATCAACTGTAAATGAATATTTATAACAGTAACTTAAATAACTCGTGTGATTTAAAAAATTTTTAACAATATTTTTCATACAAAACTATTTAAATATTCTTATAAATCACTCAGATTATGCACATTTCCCGTAATTAATTTATTTAAGAACATTCCATACACTACGCAGAAAGCATTTTAATTGGAAAAGAGCTCCTCCATTATGGTTATTCTTTAAAATTATTATTTTGAAATCGGTGAACGTTTTAAGCAAGTCGGTTAATTTAATTTTGCTGCTCAATACGGCTTAGCAAATATTCTTATCTTTAAAAACGCCTTTCACAGAAGCAAATATGTAATTAGTTCTCCCAACCACAAATTATAAATGTATCTCTCCTTTAACGAAATACATAAATACAGTCGAATAATTGGTAATTATATTTGTATTTTCACTAGATGATTAAAATAAACCATTTGCATCAAAATATGGAAATCCATTTGGATTGCAGTAATAATTAAACTTTTTGGCATGTAAAATTTAATATTTGTTATTATTAATCAAATTGTTTGGTGAAATTATAATGAATTTAATTTTATACCTTTGTTGTTATAAATTATGACTTCTGAAAACAGTTACCAATTTCCAACTATCTTTCACAGGATAAACATGATATATTTAAAGTTTATCGCGTGTGTAGATAATTTTTTTTCTCCGAAAAATGTATGTATAAAAAATAGAAAAAGAACAATGAGGAAAGTAATTATTTCCTTTAAACACAGCATTTTTCTCACGAGAAACATGACCTTGTCCGATTCTAAAACAATTCGTGTTTCAAAAATACACACAATATAATTTGATTGTATGGTGATTTTAACTTAAATTGCATGCAATACTGTTTCAAAAATTTGTACAAAATATTATTATTGTACAAAAACACTCCACAAATATCTCCAACATAATGCATATTTAAATACTTCACATTTGGTTATTTTTGTAATAATTACATAATTTCTTAACCCTTATTCCTCACGTAAATAAGAGTTTAAAAAATTGTTTAAAGAAACTGAATATAAAGGTATAACTTCTCGAATGGAAAGTAAACAAATTTAATTTTATAAAACTTAAAATACATCCAACTTCAAGTTTAAATATAAATCATTATAAAATCTTGTAGCTTACAATCATTTTTAAGGAATTTTTTGTTTCAGCTTTGTTAGGGAAACCTATAAAAAGTTATTAAATCTTTCCATACTATTTGTATCAATGATGATCTAAAATTTTATATCAATAAATATCTGAAACACTTAAAATTTAGCTATCAAAGAAAATCAATGGGTTTTCTGATTTGGGAATACTTTAATTTTCAGTTCAGGAAAAGTAAGGCTTGCAGTTGTTGTAACGATGAAAGCGATCCTTTATTGCTCGGCAGGAGTATTGTTCCGGAAATTGATGGGATTTACAGAGCCCGAAGCGGGACAGATAGAGACAGCTTTAGTGTGGAATTTACAGCCAGTAGACAGGTTTCAGTATTGAAGAATAAGCCAATGGAAGCCAAAATTGGTAGGTAGGAAAACAATATATACAAGAAAAGATTTAAATATACCATAATTTTGTGATGTATGCTTTACACTAAATTAAAACTGATGAATCGCTTATGTAAAATACATATATTTCTATTTTCAATCTTTCATTCATATGTTCCATTATCATTTTTCACCTTTGATTTTATGGGTCACTCCATTTATGACGTTTCTTCTTACCATACATTAAGCAGATGCTTACAAGAGAAATATTGCCGAATTTCGATAAGATATTAGTTGTTTGGATCTTTTCCAGACAAATCCAATCTAACGCTGCATTTTTAGGACGATATAATGTATATATATTAATGGCATTTTACTCTGTCATGATCAGATGTATATTACATTACTAATATAATGAGTCTCGTTCGAAAAAGTTTAGATTCAGAAAATAAAATATTGTGTGAAAGGGAATACCATTTCACTTTATTTGAAAACAATTCGTCAATGAAACATGATATCTATTTCACTTATTAAAAATTTACATAAATGAAGTTTTATGCAATTACATTTAACTTAAAATTCAGTTTCCCCTTTATTATAGATGTTTGCACAGTTGTATGGTTGTTGTAAAAAAATATACAATTTATAACTTCTTTTACATATCACCTAGTGAAAAACCTAACGGACAGTGGGCGTTGTAAGGCAGTTAAATAATCACTACTTAAATCGACCTCCTGGAGAACTTAGTAGGCCGTATGTAGATGTCGGAAGCAAAGAGAACTCACAAGTACCCGCTCCAACAGATGTACATGCAGTAGATGGAAGAGCAACATCCATCTCCTGGTGTTCATCAGTTTCTGGAATCAAAATTACGATAAAATCATTCACAAACGTCCTAATCGAAGTTAAGATATAAAACAATTTTTGTTAAGTTTGTCGCCGATCAATAACTTGTTCTCCCACGATAAAAATTTGAAGAACAGAATAAGGATTTTATTTACATAGATTATTCCCAAAAATAATAGTCAAACAAATTATCCTTCAAAGCTTTGTTGAGAAAAATATTTTATATTCATGAGATAAACCTCTAAAGAAAAGTAATATTGAATATAATTGCTTTTGTCATTCATTTTAATAAGTAGATTCTTTATTTGAGAAGGCAATAATTTTCATGGAAAGTGAAATTTTATTGCATAAAACAAAGAACACAAATAACTCAAGAACGTATTAAAGTGTTATTTTTATATAAATAAGCGCTATTCCATGTTCTTATAACCTCGAAAATAGGAGGCTAACTTTGCGAATACTGCAATAAAAATGCTATCATTAATAATCCACGTGTGAATAAAAATCAAATTGAAATTTGTCATCAAATCAAACTGAAAAGAAATTTTTATTCAAAGAGAAAATTGGTTGACGTCTAAATTTAAAAAAAAAAAGAATAAAATCTAAGCAATAAAATAAGAAAAAATTATTTTCCAACTATCAGAATAGCAAATTTGTGCTAGCTAATATGAAAGGTTGAAAAAACTGAGGTCGAAATCTTGGCTTTCAGAGATATAAAATAAATAAATAAAAAAAATTGTGTCTTGAATATCCACACTAATTCACAAGCTTTAAATTCCAATAAAAAAAAAGTTAGATTTCATTTTGTCTAAGTTTTACAGAATGCTTCAAGCACAACCAAAAAGTTGAGTAATAAATTAAATCCCAAAAATATTGATTTACTATAAAGTTATTTGCATACCTGGTGTGTTGGATCTAAGAAGAATAACAGAAGAAATAGTTCAAAATATACGGTATTCAGTGTAAAAAACAATGTCTCAAGATAGCATATAATCAAATAATGTTAATGGTACTGATAATTGTATCTGTTAAGGTGTCATGAAATTAAAACATTAGGAACATAAGAAAAAATATTTAAATTATCATATTGATTATCATTCTGGGATAAAAACAAAAATTGCGTATGTTCTAACAAGGCAACACACCATTCTATGAATCGAGGATTATAAAATGATGCAGATTCATGAAAAGAATGATAAAATAAACTTCTCTTATATACAATCTCGAAAAGAAAAATTAAGTCTCGAGTTCTCATAAAACTATAGCAATATAGAAAGATAGCATCTGAAAAATTCCCGAAAATAACAATGGGACGGTATAGTATTTTAAACTTGAAATCACTTTGTCAAAAATTCTTATTGCCGTTTAAACAAAAAGAATGAAGCCCAAATAGTGAAACATTGTAAGCCATACGTTAAAGAAGAAATATTTTTTAACAAAACTTTAGAGTGTGGCTCAAGATAATTTTCTCCAGTGATCAAACTGCCTAATTAAATCTTTTCGTTTCCAGGTTTCAGAGTGAAATACAAGACGTTTGCAAGTTTTCCTAATGTCTAGAAATTACCAAAACATCACATTTTTTAATTCTCTTTCATGCTACGGTTCGACACACAAACATATTGTTCAGATCTATAATAAAGTGAAATATATATATAGTTACATATTATTTAAAAAAAAACATGGCAAAAGTAGATTAAACTAACATTTGTATCACAAAATTAACTTTTAATTTCAAGTGTTGATTTTAAATTCTAAAAAAATTAACAAACTATAAATAAATATAATTTACTAAAGCAATTGTTTGTGATTCGAGTTATCATAAATGCAGATAATTTTATCAAATTGAAATCATATCATATTGATTATAAATTGGAAAGAATTTGGAACATTACCAAATACAGATGAATGAAAAAATGAACGTACAAGGGCTCTAAATACAATTAGAAAATGAAGAATGAGATACTAGATAATAAGTTTCTTGGTCAAAAAGTAATCACTGTTCAAAAGCTGATTTTTATTGATTGTCAATTTAAATACCTTTTTTCTATTTTAATTTAAATTGTTTAATCATAGATAAAATGAAATTACTATTTACATATCTTTAAAATATGTAATTTGGAAAGATGAAATATTTTTATCTAACTAATTAAAGTATTTCTTAATCTTAATTAAAGTAATATCGTTTAAAATTGTTCAAATATTTTTCGAATTCCAGAGGAAATCATCGCAGAAGAACGTGAAATAAATTATGGTTCCGTTTGCTCTTTGCCAAAAGGAGGATTCTTGCAATTCTTTTATTGGTTAATCATGTATCCTGCTAAATTACTGTTTTTCATAACTATTCCTGACAGCAGCAAACCAAAACTTTACAAACTTTTCCCTCTCACGTTCTTCATGGCTGTATTATGGATAGGAGTGCTGTCCTATTTGGCTGTTTGGATGGTAACTATTATTGGTAAGTAAAGGTGGAAATCCTTACTTTCAAGATAATTAAATGGAACTTTCTGTTCCCTAACTAGGCACATCAATATATATAATTATGATTAATAGAAATACAAATTTTTAAGAATTTCCAAATTTTCTCCCCAAAGACATGTGAACATAACTCAGAAAGCACAGTTATCTAGATATTCCAAAAAGAAAAAAAATAGGCAAGAGTCTACTTATTAAAACTGTATAAGTTTACTTTCACGTGTCAAAATATAATATGTTAAATAGTACATTCCTAACTTATAGTAGGGAGCAAACTATTAAAGAAAATTTAAGTTTATAGCAACAAATATTTCTTAATTCTGTAATAGAATATTTATAATAATTTCGAATTCTAAAAAGAAATGTAAAATTACGAATAAGTAAATTTAATCAAAATAGTATTGATTTAGAAATAGAAAATTTGAAGTATAATTCTTTAGCTTACTTATTTTAAATTTAAAACCAGCATTTAAAATTTGAAAATAAAATTAATTTTCATAATTTCACACTTTGAAATATTTTTTTATAACATGCTAAATTCTATAAATAAAAATATTGCCTCGTACGAATAGATATAAAATAATTGAATATTATGTTCTTAATTTTTTACAGGTTTCACATTTTCAATTCCCGATTCCATTTCTGGAATAACTATATTAGCTGTTGGAACAAGTGTGCCAGAAGTAATCACAAGTATCATTGTTGCATGGAATGGTAAGAAGCTTCAAAATATTTTTTTTTTTAAGTAAAACAACAACTTTACAAATAAAACTTCAAATTTATTTATTTTTTTTTTTTAAAAAAATATTTTAAGTAAAACAGCGATTATACACACAAAATGTAGTATCTATATTGTTCTCCTTCAAAATCAAAATTTCTTTCACAAGTAAGATGAGCAAAAATAATCAATTTTTTACTATTAAGATTTATCAAAGCTGTTGTCATATTAAAACTGATTCTATTTATATTGATTCATTACAAAAAATGTTATATGAAAATTACTGAAAAATTCAATGGTTGATTTTAGGCTCTATATGTGCATGACCATACATAAGAATTTTCATATAAAAGCAATAAGTTATAAAACTATCTTGAAAAAAAGATTCAAAACCTTAAAATTTACATATTATATGACAAGACAATATGTATGATAATATGACAGAAAATATTTCTCACATGGGTCATAAGGGTTTTATAAAATTTCAAAAATTAACTCAAAATATGTATTTAACTTTCACTAATTTGGTTTAAGAAAATTTGAATAAACAAAAAATTTTAATAAAAATTAATTGGTTCTTGATAAAGAAAATTATTTTTGAAATAAAGATTAAAAATTCTTATGCAGAAAGTTTAATGAATGAATTTCAATTTTGCTAAACAAATTAAAAATATATGCATAAAATAATTAATAAATTCATTTAAGTTCGCCTTCAAAACGAAATATAAATAGAATTTCAAAGTTAATTAAGAAAATTTATACATATAATGAAAGAAATAAAGGTGAAAATGTTTACCCAAAAATAAATTGTCTAAAACACATAAAAAGAAATTCATATGCAGATGAAACTAGTAGTTAAATATTCAAAAAATAAAAAAGCATGAAATAACCAAGAGAGAATAGAAAATAACATTTTTGATACACAATAAAGCTATGAATATAGTTCAGGAACATCTTGTATAAAAACTATTGTACAATCAGGAAAAGTAATTTGAAAATAAAAATATTGAAATGAGTCACACAATAATCAAATTAATGCAGAGATAAAAATAGTAAACATACTTAAATAACATGCAATTTCATTGCTTATATTTTGATGCAGTAACTTATAACTTCTAAATGCAAGAATTAACAATATCTTTCATTTTAAGGTTATGGTAATATGTCAATCAGCAATCTTGTGGGAAGCAACACTTTTGACATTTCATTTTGCCTTGGTGCTCCATGGTTAATAAAAACTCTGATATCAGAAGGAAAATATTTAATAGTGTACAGCTCTGCTCTCACGTATACTACTGCAACACTTTTATTCACACTTGTAGCATTTGTATTAGTTTTCCAAGCATCACATTGGAAATTCAACAGAACTGTTGGTTTGGTTTTTCTCATAATATATGTCGTATTTTTAGTATTGTCCTGTATGTATGAACTAAATGTATTTGGTAAAATAAATGTTCCCACTTGTGAACGTAAATAGAAAAATAAAATGTAGATATTTAAAAAATAAAGCAGTGAAAAAAATAATAATCTTTGTTTGTATATTTATTTGAAATTACTTTATGTAATTTCACTGTTAATAATGAACATATACATTTACTTTATGTTTTATAAAAATATCAATTTAAAAAAATTAATTATTTTTAAACAAAAACTGAAACTGTCTAAATCAAAAGATTCAAGAAAAATTTATCATGCTCGACCGTAAACAAATGGATCCAAAAATTAATGTTAGTAAATTAATCGGTATTTTAATCGATTATGTTGAATACTATTTGAAAATGTACAATCAATAGTCAGAAGCTTTACACCACAATGGAATCCAGACACATTATAAATTATTTAGGCAAGTTGAAAAATGAAGAGGAAGACCCTATTATTTTTCTTTTTAATATCTAATAGTTTTCAATCTATTTTCAAATTTTTAATAATGAGAACAGACTTAATTTGAAAAAAAAATAGACTTATATATAAATTGAATTAAAATTTAAAGACTTCAAGGGTAATATAGAGAAGATTGAGGGAATTTCTGATCACAATCAACCTCATAAATATCATGTTCCATAAAACTAATGCTACAAAAATGATTAAAATATCAGTTCAATCAAAGCAGTGATTTTAAAATTTCATTTCATTTCTAGTATTAATAAATTAATAAATTAGATGTTTTGCATCAATTTTAGTAACTTTGATTAGAATTCAAAGACATGTCATATTAGATTGCAAACAAAAAAGTTAATTTAATGTATATCAAGACCATTTAATGAATAATTAAAAAATAATTTATTCATTTACTATATAATCAACAAATTCAGTTTTTCTACTGATTAAAAAAAATTAATTTTCTTGAATTTGAATCTTAACAAAAGGTTGTGAGATCCTCTGAGAATCACTTGAATTATCCAAATCATAAACAAAAATAGAGGTGATAACAGACTTATAGTCTGCCATTGATAACTAAACCATTGAAGTAAAGTTGAAGAATTGGTGATAAATGCAAATTTTGGTAAATATTAGAAGTGATTTGAGCCTGACAGGACAGTGCCTGCCACCTTAAAGAATATGACAAAAAATTTATCATTTATTATATAAACAATAAATTTTATTGTTATGTCATTTTCTTATGGTAACCTTTGAAAAATATATTGTTCCTCAACTTTTAGAGGACAATGTATATTATTTAGGTTGGTTTGCATCATTTTATAATCATTTTCTTCAAAAAAAAAAAAAAAAAAAAAAGTCTTCAATTACAGAAAAACAAAATTACCAAATGTAATATTCAAAGGTAAACAAAATAAAGAATTTTAAAAGGAAACCATCTTTCAATTGAGGAGGAAAACTTTTAAAACGATGTAATTAATGAAAGCAATAATTTTATATAAAAAAAAAAGTATAAATGCAACCGAATTCATAAGAACATACATTTATGAATATGCTCAACCTGTTATAGATACCCTTTACCTTCAATTTCAACATCTCAATATTTTAATAAAATGATTGACATTCAAGATGAAAAGACTAAAACATAGAAATAAATCTGCATCGTCACAATTAATGATAGAGAAATACATATACCGTATTTTTCGCCGTATAAGACGCCCCCAATTTTAAAGGAGGCAAATCTAGAAAAAAAAGATTATGAACCAAATTCTGTAGTAAAATAATTTATATCAACTGTATAACGTGCACGATGACTCCCCGTGGAATTGTTTCTTTTGGGAATGTTTTCCTTTAAAGATCAACATTTGCGGCAGTTTGGTACCATCTGCACAGCAAGACAGCACAACCGAGTAGTGGGTTTTCTCATGTCCTGAGGTTTTTACGGTTATGCTTTTGGCTCCTTTGTTATCTACGGTTCTGTTAGATGGCACATCAAACGTTAGCGGGACTTCATCCATGTTCCCAATCTGGCTCATTTCAAAGTTATTCTTCTTCCTCGCATCAATAACAAACTTATGAAAAGACAGAATCCTTGATTCGTATTCCTTGCCATGGTGGGCTTTTGTATTTGCCGTATAAGACGCAGGCACTCCCCCCCCCCCGATTTTTGAAGAGAAAAAGTGCGTCTTATACGGCGAAAAATACGGTAAGTAGTAAATTTTTGATTTTATAATACAAGTATTTTATAACTACTATGGATAACATCAAAACAATTACAAATCACAATTTTTGCTTGCAAAAATATATATAATATTGCACCCATATTTAAAATAAAATACTTCCTTTGACTGATTTTTTGAAATTTTGTTCAGGTTAAATTGAAAACAATAGCATGGAATAGAATGAAACTTATATTAAGACATTGGTTCCTGGCTGAATTAAAATAAAAATTATGATTCCTTTTCAATAATTAGATGATTATAAGGTAAAAATTAGAAGGCAATTGTTAGTAATTTAAGCCATAATTAATGTTGATTTGAACTTATTGCAAAGTTGCTTATACTGATAAAAAATCATTTTAAATAATGTATCATAATGCTCAAGAACTTTTATCACTTCAAAAAAAAAAAAAAAAAAGCTTATGGTTTTTATCCCCTTTTAAAATTGAAACTTATGCATAATCGAAGGAAATAAAGTAAAAATATTCATAGCATGAAATTCTCCCTTATTTTCACATTTCAAAAGAGCAATTTTTTTCAATGCAGTGTATACATATATGCTTCTCCCAGAATGCCATCAATTTATATAGTAGAATACTGATGAACGGAGGTCACATCATTTAATAATTTCATAATAGAGAATTTTCAAACATTCAGCATTTTATCCGATTTAACTGCTCTAAATCTGAGAAGTCATTTATGGTGAAAAACAGTGTCTATGTAAATTATGAAAATACTTATTTTCTCATTCATTTCATTCATAAAATCAATTTATCTCTAAAGCTATTTACAACTTTCCCACAGGAAAGAAAACCTTGAAAAATAGTATGTTTGCCTAGGTTGCATTAAAATAAAACAAGGTTATTCTCATTCACTTAACCTGTGAACTTTTATAAAGCCATAATTAATATAATGCAATAACAATTTTTCTCAAATATAATATCGTTATCCTTGATAATAACAATACCAGTTACAAAGGCATAATATACAGCAAAATTAAAATTTTATAAGATTCTTGTATTAACATAATTCATTTTTCTAATTTTAATAAGTTAAATAATTGATAAATTTAATAAATTGTCTAAGTTTCTCTTTTTTTAAAAAAAATTGATAATTTGAGATAATTACTATTAAAAGAGTAGGAATCAAAACATTTAAAAATAAATTATGTCAGTGATTCATCTGTTTCAATAAAACAAAAATCAAATCAGGATGTATATATATTTATTTAAAATTAAATTATATAATAAACATACTGATGCTTGGTATCCCACATAATGTTTGAAGCTTAATATCCAAGGCAAATAAATAAAAATAAAAAAAGTTTTTATTCTTAAATAATCTCCTAGATGGAATATTTTGTTATCTATAGCAAAATAGTTGTTTTAGAATGAAGCTTCAGAATCAGCAATCCTATTTTCTTTTAAATTCTTGAATTTTGCAATGACATCAGCAATACTGAATTCACCATGTACAATATTATCCCTTGTGCGTACATTAACAGTATTAGAAGTCTTCTCCCGTTCACCAACAACTTAAAAAAATAAGGATAAAATTATTAAATCAGAATATAATAAAAAATTATATGCACAAGTTTATTTATAAATTTTTCCTTCAAAAATCATTGTACAAATCAACTTACCAAAAATGAAATTATATTGAGCAATTTGAGCATTTCGAATTTTCTTGTTCATAGTATCACCTTGATCTACGTCCATTTCACATATAAACCCGGCATTACTAATTTCAGTGCTCACCTACAAAATAATACAAACTTAAATTATATAAATGTATATTTCCCTTAATTGAAAAATAAATATGCAGAGGATATTTATTAGTTATACAAATAGTTTTAAATGTAATAGCTCAATACATTAAATATATAAGAATTCAAGTCTTCTTAATAGCTTATTAAGCTGAATTCTAACTTTGATAGTTACTTCAATTAAATACATAACAATTTATATCATGTATATATTGATTACTTTTTGCTTTATTTAAACTTCATATTCATAGTTAAATGTTAAAAATATGTAACCTTTGTAAAAAATATTCAATGGGGTAATAAGTTTTAAAACATATTTTTAAAAATGTTTTTGTGATTGAGAGTTGATACTTTTATTTATCAAAATATGTTACATCATTATCTAATGCCTTCTATCATGAATCAAGTAGCTGAAGAACAATTCCTTTTTCCAACCAGTGAAGGACATTTATGCCATGAAATCATCCACTCAGTTTTACACTTCATTAAATGTTCAGAAATGTAGAGAAGACAAAGTATTGAAAAATCAACAGAAATAAATAGTTAGAGGGGATTATGCCAGGTGTTCCCAAATCAAGTGTTATTAACTGGTATCTTTAATCAGCTTTTCAACATGATGTTTTATGAAAGAGCGGATAATCTTTGCTAAGACCTTTTCGACTAATTTCTAACTTCAGCCAATGCAAATATTTCTTATAGCATTAAGTAACATTTACATCTGGCTCCAGCAGGTTGTAAAACAGTATACTTTTCATATTATACCAGATGCATCGTCGAACTTTCAGCAGTAAATGGACTTACTTCAGAATTGATATTGTACTACCATGACTCCCTCCATGTTTTTTGCATTTCAAATGGTCTAACATATCCATTTTCAACCCCAATCATAATTTTTCAAAGAAAATGATGTTTTGACTGTTTAGTAGATTCTTCATGCACTTCAGTGTACAATCATCCTTATTTTTATTGTTCTATGTATGTAATATCCATTTTTTTGCCTTTTAAATTTCTTCCACTGAAGTTAAAGCTAAAAATAACTATAAATTTTATTCAAGGTAATGTCCAAAAAGGATATCTAATCTTCCAAATTCTTTTAAAAAGTAAAGTGCTCATATTTTCTACTATTAAACTTACAATTGACAAAAAGTAACTTTAAATAGATCTGTGAAAGGGACTAAAAAGTCTACTACAATTGAGTACAATTTTGAATTGCTGACATTACTCACATCACAAGCAGCAGAAAATGATTTCTGTATTTGCCTTTTTCTGATGTTTTTAACAATCACAGAGATTTTAGCCCAGGCACAATGATAACGCTTTGCACAATTTCACTTTTAGGAAACATTTCATTAAAAAATGGATCAGCATGATTAGTATATTGCACTGTATTAAAAGATATGTACAATATAATTCTCACCAAGTAACTTCTTAGGTATCATTTTTAAAATAAATATTCATTTTAGAAATGTTTATTGAAACTTTTTGAGCGAATTTTGGTCCTTTAACATAGAAACTCCAAAAAGACCACAATGAGAGGTATTGAAATAACAATTACAAACTATGCAATGAACCAATTAAACTCTTTTAGACAATGCTTTGATGCATGAAAATTTAAGACAGTAACCATCTTTAAAAGATTGACAATATGATTTATTATGTTTATTATTAATCATTGTTCACAAACTATTAGTAGGCACCTGAGACACAGCAAACTTGTAATGCTTGCTTTTAATTAACAGTGCCTTAAAATTAATTCTGCCAATCAATCACTTTATTAAAATAAATAGTACAGAATTCTGCCCCATGAATAAAGGAGAATAAGAACAAGAATGCTATACAATAAAGATGTGTTAAGTAATAGAACTTAAAGGAAATAAATTTATTTATTTCATACTTTTTAAAGCGAGAAAACATTCTTTTAAATCATAATCAGTGCTCTGTCACTAGAAATTCATAAAATATTCCATGCTATCAACAAAAACATAAAACTTAACACACAAAATTTATGCACAAATATAAAAGTTGGCAAGTCTGTAAATAATGAAAAGAAACAATATTTTTTGCAGTAATTTTTTTCGGCAAATAGTCTAAAATATGAACTGCTGATAATATGGGTTTCACATAAATTAAAAAATGTTGAATGGACTGATGGAGAATGTTTTCTTATCAGATTATCCGTGATGGCATATAATATGCACAACAAAATCCAGAACTTTTTTAACACATAATCTGTTGATTATATACAGGAAAATACGGTAATTACACTTCTACTGTAGTACAAAAATATATAAAATATTATGACCTAAATGACCAATTTAAAATGAAACTTTATATTTCTATACAAATTAATGATTTCTCCAAATCAAATAAAACTATATTTTAGCATTTTAATACCTTGTGGGCATATTCTTCAAATTGAGCCCCAACTGGAACAACAATTGACTGCCGTGGTGAAAGCCAGAAAGGCCTGGAAGAAATTTAATAATTCAATTTATCACAGCAAACAAGAGAAAACAAACACATATGAATGTGGCAAATTAGCACATGTAATAAGTAAATTAGTTTTACAGGACATTTGCAATTAAAAGAACATCCGTAGAAAAAATAAAATTTATCTATTTAAGCAGTTAAGCACTGCTAGGTTTTTCATAGCATAAAAATATTACTAGAATGTAAACACTGAATTTAAGTTTAATTATTAAGCAATACAATTCATACTTTATTCATTATATCTGTTTTCCAGTATAAAATATTAAAGGACATATTATTTCCAGATATAAATTATTAACGCTGCTTAATAACAAACAGTAATAGTATTTGCATTTTTCTATCACAATCTATCAAATGAAAATAATTTTCTTACTTTTACATTAAACACTTGTAATATTCTCCATTTTGAGATACTTTTAATACATAATAGAAAACATTTCCAGCAGGATTAGATTCTTAAAATGTACTATACATGAAATAAATTTTAAATTATCAAGGATGATTTATGATCAAATTTATTTTAAATGCATAGCTCAATTACTAGTTTATGAAAGTTTAATTAAACAAACTAGTTAATGACTATTCCATAAACTAGAATAAATTTATGGTATGGTATAAATAGTATTGTAATATTATGAATATTACTCATAATGTAGGAAGCTATTTCTTACTACAGGTATTCTAATCATGTTGAATATAACTTTTACACAACAACCTTTAACCTGTGTCATACATATACATCAGATATATGTAGATAAACATCTTTGATTAACAAGGTGAAAATTTAGTTTAAAAACCACTAAATCGAAGACCCCAAATTGATTTTAAAATGCATAACTCAGCTATTAGTTAATGAATATATTAAACAAAAATTAAAGCGTTTAAGTGAAACATGAAAATAAATATTTCCACATTAACGAAAAGTTTTCAATAATAAATAACATGTTCTCATTGACGAATTAATGTTTAAAAACTAATTTTTTATTTCACCACTAAAATCATATTACATAATTACATTGAAAATGAAGAGCAGAGTATTTCATAATTTTACATTTATACATGGACAATAAATATATTTTAAAAATTAATAATAATTTGTAGCTTTATATTTATTACAGAATTTTATACTTTAAATAGTATACTTAAAAATTTTTTTGGTTTACCCCTCAACAGTCACTTTTAACACTTTTACAGCACTGGAAGTTTTAAGCGTATGAATTGAAGATATTAAAAAACAATTCAGCTACCAAGTTAATTCATATAACAATAGATGTGCATTAAAATATTTAAAAACTTTACAAACATTAGATTTTATACAGGCACAGTGAAAAAATGAAAATCCTAAGAATTATGTAAAATCAATTATGTAATTAGTTCATTAAATAAGCAAGAATAAAGTCGACATTTTATAGTTAAAATAGACTACATACCATTTCCCTCCATAACTTTCAGTTAAAATTGCAATCATTCTTTCCACAGATCCTAATATAGCACGATGAATTATAACAGGTCTTTTCTTTTCCCCAGGACCACTAAAAATTTGAAATATATATAAATATATATATATATATATATATATATATATATATATAAGTATTTTTATTTTCAAAAAGATAATGAAACCTTATTACCTGTCATAAGTTAGATTAAATCGAATCGGGAGCTGAAAATCCAATTGGATGGTAGCACACTGATGAGGTCGTTTTAGAGCATCCATAATGGTTATATCAATCTAGGGCAAAAATAGTTTGTTAAACAACTAATCAACTGCAAAATGGATAAATATTTATTTCAGATAAAAATGCTTATGCATTATAAATATGTTTAACTACAAGAACAAAATATTATTCAACACAGAATTAAACTTTAACAAATTGCAGATGATTAAAACATCTATTTAACAAAGATACATATTGATTAGTAAGTGTTATTTAAAAATAAGATAATAAAAAAAAAATGAAAGTTTTAAGCGTAACAATTGAAGATATTATTATATAAATAAAATTATAGTATCTGGATTAAGTTTATTACCAATAACTTTTTACCCAATTTTAATTATCAGCAATTAATTACAATTATTATACTTACTTTTGGACCATAAAAAGCTCCATCTCCTGGATTCAAAGTCCATTGTTCACCAAAAGCATCCAAACTTTCAGACAGTTGCTATAAAACATGAAACCAAAATACATAATTAATAAGTTTTAAATTTATGTTATTCCTTATTATTAAACTCAATATTAAAAAAAGAAACATTAATACATTTGATACTTATCATTCATTAATATATCAAATCCTATTTTTACTTTGCATCTAATTACTTTCAGTAAAATAAATATTATGTGGAATATATATATTTGCTATGTAAAAAGCTTATTTGAAATATTTTGTTCAAAATGATAAAAATTTATTATTTTTATATAGATTCACAATAGTTATTGAGGAAAAAAATAAGATCAATTTGTTAGATTTTAATACCATTTATTATTTATATTACTTATTTCATTGTGTATCATATTAAAGCAGAATAGATTTGATACTGCTATAAATTACTTGATGTTAAATTCCTACCAACAATTCAAAATTTAAATTTATTTGAAAATGAAATAAATGAGCTAATAAGTTTCTAATAATAAAAGCTATGAGAAAAAGACTCATACACAAACCATATATTGGTGAATAAAGCAAATATTTATTTTTTTTTAATGTAATCAAAATAATCCATAATTTTAAAATTTTCGGTATATTAATAGAATTTTTTTCTACCTAAATCACTATAACTTTACAAAATATTTTACCTTTTCTGCATCATTCCAAACTTCTATGTCACCAAGATAATCATCAGGTCTAGTGGACAATTTTAATTGAAAAGTAAATCCAAATACACCATACACATGCTTCAAAAACTCAAGACATCCTTTTATTTCAGATGAAATCTAAATTTAAAAATATTAACAAAACAATTAGAAATTTTTTTGCACGAGTTATTAAATCGATAAAAAAAGCACTTTTGAAAGTTGTATTTTATATACTCATTCATTAAATTAACTTTTCATAAAATGATTTAATTAATATTAAAAACATTCAGAATTAGGTCAAAAAATGTTTATTATTAATATTAAAATAACTTATAAAAAAGAAACTACTTAATTAGAACCATCTTAAATCAATAAAATAAGAATTGTAATTACAATCTAAATGGAAATATAATCAAACCAATCTTTACACTAAATAAAAATTTAACACTAAGCATACTAAAATTATTTTTAATTATTGTTCCTTTAAATTCACCAACTTGCCTTTTACATTAAATATTTAATCAATAAT
Source organism: Latrodectus geometricus (assembly GCA_026290005.1). Taxonomy (NCBI): domain Eukaryota; kingdom Metazoa; phylum Arthropoda; class Arachnida; order Araneae; family Theridiidae; genus Latrodectus; species Latrodectus geometricus. Next base: position 189,628 of record JAPDSC010058884.1, read on the forward strand.
TTACAATCAATACAAACTGACTCGAGAATTATAAATATTTATTATTAATTTTAAATCTTACAATATAAAAATTTTACCTTTTCCAGCCATATGGTAAAATTACATAACTGGAATAAATTATAATTTACACTAAAATTCTCAATATATATCTAATGATACATTATAATAAGACAGAAATAATGAATAATTGAAAATGAATGATGAATAAATAGAAATGATACCTGCTCAGGAGTACAAAATATATGGGCATCATCTTGCTGGAATCTTCTTACTCTAGTTAGTCCTGTAAGAGCACCAGAAATTTCATTTCTATGCAAGACACCAAAATCAGCCATTCTTAACGGCAATTCTCGCCATGATCTAGGACGATGATCAAAAATAAGACTAAAAAATAAAAAAGATTAATATACCTTAAGTGAAATTTCAAAACATAAATGATTTAATAAAACAAGATAAAAAAAACTCTGACTTACATCTTTTTATCAATAATAATTTAACTTACTGAAAAGCTATTTCAATTTTTAAATTGCTGCATTGTTTTATTAATAAAATAAGTATTCTTAGTTTCAAAATATATCAATTTTAGATCAATATGAAAAAATGGTATCAAACATAATGTCTACCACCTAGCATCACAATTTGAATCAATCATTATTGGATAATAGAAAAATCGATTGACTATTACAAATTAAAAGTTTCTAAAGTGAATATACCAATGTCCAGGACAGTTCATTGGTTTTAGAGCATAAGTCTGTTTCTCAACTTCAAATGAAAACATATTATCCTGAAAAAGAAAATAATAAATATAAATAATAATAAAACCATTATTATATAAAAAAATAATGACTGTTATGAAATTATTATTTTTTGTTATTAATGATACTAAAAAAAAAGCAAAGCATAAAAATTATATTAATAAACAATTCACACAAGATAAATTAAATTTAAAAGTAATATTAAATTAATATTATGTACAAATAAGTATTAATGCCTCAGTGATTCATTCTACAATGCAAAGATTCTATTGTATATAAATATACAATGGAACACAGTACAAAGATAATTTGGTCTTAATAGTTATTCATAAAACAGATTTTTAATAAATCGAATCTTATTTTCTCACAGGAGGCAGTTAAGATTATAGTATCTTCTTGCATCACAAAATATAAACAAAATAATTTATTTTAGCTTTTAATCATACTAAAGTTAAAATAAAAGTTAACTATGTTTATTTAATTTTTGCAAAATGAATAACAATTTTATTATTCAATAAATTTAAGAATGTATTTATCCCATTAGAGTCAGGATACTATATATTTTAAAATGCTCATTGCTTTTTTCTAATAGTAATTTTCTATATAATACATTCCAATCAATTAGCAAGGGAAAAAAATATTTGTTAAAATCTAAAAATAAATTAAATAAAAACTATTTAGCTTATATTGTAATAATCTTAAATTTTAAAATGAAGAAATCAGTTTTTAAGTTATGTTTTATGAATTTAGGCATTTGTAAATAAGAACTTCAAACTCTTTTCTTATTTTTACTTTACACTTTTTATGTATTCTTTTTAAAAATTTTCATTGATTTAGTATTATTTTGATTTCATATTCACAACAAACTGCATTTACTAACTCCATTAGACTCACACAAAAAATCCTATCTTTTCAAGTCAAAATGTAAAGCAATTATGAAACTTTTGTAATAAATAAATAACACCACTATCACTGCATGGATATTTGAGGAAATAATGCAGATAAAATATATTGGGAGAAGTAAAAAACAATAAAAACAGTACAATAAAAAAGGGGAGCATTAATAAAAATTGAGACCAGCACATCATAAGATCCTCGAAGTTTTTGCAAATAGAACAATTATTTTATAAGCATAATTATTTGACTTTTCAGCATAAACTATTTAGTTTTTATAATCATACAAAATATCAATGATTATATAAAACAATGATCTTAAGTAAAAAAAAAAGATATTTTTTCAAATTTTTATCAAATAATAATACAATATCTCATAATAAAATATTTTTTAAAAAATTAAAAAGGTTAATATTTGTATTCAAACTTTTATTACAGTTGTCACTAAGACTAAACTTATTTTTAATAATTCAATATATTCACACCTTTTAGGCATAAGCAATTGATTCGCTCTTTTATTTAAATCAATAAATTTGTATGGTACCATTAAAGTTTTCATTTTTTATTTCATGCATTCATGAATAAATAAATACACCAAGTTTAAGCCAAGTATTTTTTTAACATTGAACATGTAGGACTAATATTATCACACTTAAATTATTCATAAGCTATTTTTGTTGCTAAATTGAATGCTATGATTACTCACATTTAAATATAAAATTTTTGAATAAAAAGCAATTTTAATATATCATATGGCTCAGTAGAAAGAAGTGCAAAATTAAACAATAGAAGAATGTCTAAATATAAACATGCACTACTCAAATACCTTTTCGATTTAGCATGAATTATAGAGTAACGAGAAAATATTGCACAAATAACACAATTTCAGGGAGATTTTTTATTCGAAATCCCATTTTTTCTGATTTCAGAATGGTAAATTATTGTATTTTTTATTATTTATATCATTTTTTAAAATTTAATGCTATCTTGACTATTCTCTAATTTAGTTAAAATCCAAAAGCAAAATAAAAGAAAACATCAACTAATTTTTTTGCTAAAAAATCAACATGTGTTCTTTTCTAAAAATTTATACAGAATAGCAATAAAATGTAATCTATACTACTAACGATTCTAAATTTTCAAATAAGTATACTAACACTAACTAAATTTGCTAAATAAAAATTTTTATGACATTAAATTGTATTCAAATATTTAAAACAAATTTCATTATTTAAAAGAAAAGGAACACTTCTTACCCAATAAACTTTTTGATTCCAGTTTACTGATAAATGAGTTTTTACTTATGTTTAAATTATTTTAAAATTTAATAAGCTTCGTGATACGGAAAAATTTCTTATTATTTTCTCAAACTTTATATTAAACAGAATAAAAAATATTATTTTAAATTAAAATTGTGTGAATCATTATCCAAAAAGCTTCATTTCTTAACCCAACAAACATTTCTATTTGCCATTGAAAACAATCCTGATAAAATCAAGAGATTTTAACTTCTGTTAATTAATTTCATTTGAAAATATTTTGATAGAAACATACTTACAGAATAATGCTGCCAGTGACCAGAAGTTTCCCATAGTTTACTATTATAAACATTAGGTGATACCACTTCTTGAAATCCTCTTTTTTTGTATTCTTCCTGTAATATATATAAACTTAATACAATTACTTAATAAAATTTTTATTTGATAACAAAATAATTATCAAATAAAAAGTATAGTAATTAAAACATTGGTATTCATTTTGAACAAATTTTAAACATTTGTAATTAAACATTTATTAGAGGAAATTATCTATGAATACCACAAATACATTAAAAATCAAAGCTATTAATTCCTGAAGAAATGTTTAAGCATCATTCTCACTTTTTTTTGCAATGAATATAAATAATATTGATAGTTATGTTTCCTTTAAACTCTTTTTATCTACAATATACATTTGTAGTTGATTTTTAAAAATAAATTCATTGTTTTTCATAAATTCCCAGGAATTTTAACACTTACAAATTTTAAAAGCTGACATCTCAGCGAATCGAGACAAAAAGTAATGAAGATCATACAAAATATCAAATTCTGATTACTATTCTATTCAGCTAATACTTTTAAAACTATTTGAGTAAAATTTTCTTAAAGTAAATCTCAAAAGGATAAAGTTTTATCACATTTTAAGATACATAACTTTATGTTAAAATAATCACTTTTGAAATATTAAAAACATTGGAATTTCATCATGAGTGGCAACCTTAAAAGTATGATATAAAAAAATGTTTTTTATTTACTTAATTCAAATTTTTATAAAGCATTTTATATTTGGAAAATTACTTTGAAAATTTAATTATTAAAAAAATGTAATAATAGAAATATAATAAGATTAAGTTAAAACTAGTTTGACTAAATGTTTTTTACCCTGATAAAAGAAATCAATTCATTGTAAATATGTGCTCCTTTTGGTTGGAAAAAGCAACTGCCAGGGCTAAGTTCATGGAAGAAAAACAGTTCTTGCTCCTAAGAAAAATTTCAAATAGAAATTAAGTAAAAATACAATCTAAATATTTTAAAATTTTAATTTTTTAAATTATAATTTAAAATTAAAATTTTAATTTTACATAAATGCAATTTTACTGTAAAATAGACATACCCTTCCAATCTTTCTATGATCTCGCTTAGCAGCTTCTTCTTGGAATTTTTGCCATTCTTTTAATTGCTTGTTATCAGGAAAAGAAATTCCATATATTCTTTGAAGAGATTCAGCATCAGCTTTACCTTCCCAATATGTGGAGGAATTCTACAGTACATATAAAATTAGAAACTTATAAATCACAAAAACCTTATTCATTCAAAAAATGCATAAATGTTATTGAAATGTAAGTATTTAAATTTAGTTAAATAGAAAAATTATTCAAACTTTATTTGAAAGACTAAACACTATGGTAAATTTTAACACTATGAAAACATACTTTAAACACGAAAAATTAAATAATGTTTATAAATCAGAAAAACTGAAGATACAACAAAAATTGATGGGCAATAATCAAGCTGTTTAACATCAATATTAAACTAAGCAAATGATAATTGCTTACTTTTACAACTTGCAAAGCTTTAACTTTTCCAGTATGTCTAACATGAGGACCTCGACATAAATCTATTAATGGACCACATCTAAAAAAAAAATTAAGTACAACATTATATGGTAGCAATATACTCTAGCATAAAAATTCAAAGAATTTACTTGATCGTATTTAAGAGCTAAAATTGAAATGAGAAAATATTTTCATTTTTAATTTTCATGCAAATAAATATAAATTACATTATTTAAGACCCAGGAAGTATTATTAGAAAATTATACAATTAATCGTTTTAAAAGTATTCATATTATACTTATCTCATGTTTAGAAAAGACAGTTTACAAATACATGGTGTTCATATTTTTTAATAACTGAACATATAAAATTAAAGGAATATGTAAATTATTATTAGATAATTAAATCTCAATAAATAGCAGATTTATTAATGTAGAATACCAAACAATTTCTGCTTCAAATTTTATGAATTCCATTTGAGATAACTGCAGATTTGGAGCATAATGACAAGATCATCAAGACCCTATTTATGAATAATTTT
>JAPDSC010058884.1:209640-238809 GCA_026290005.1 Latrodectus geometricus
AGTACCAACATATCATAGTTGGAGCAATACTGTGTGTGGTTTGATTTATATCTTCGCCCTTAAAATTAGATCTCAATATTTATTTAAACTTTACTTTTACTGCATTCTTTATGCAAAAATCATATATAATCTCATACTATATGTGTTATATATTATTATATATATATAAAAAATGTTATGATACAGAGACATATCATAACTATTGAATTTATTTACACTTCTTAATTTACTCTAACGAAAATTCTAAAATAAATTTTCTTATAAAAATAGTAATATTTCTTTAATTTTTTTTTATTTCAGAAAATGAATGTTGAAAAATCGGGCAATTTATTTTTTGAATACTGAAGTAGAGTCACTTTATAAATAAAAGCCTAATTGTTCTGCATATTGAACGGGAAAAACGGCGTGACGTTTGGCCTTTTCACTTTTCGGTTTATTGATTCTGTCCATCCAATAACAAATGAATCTAAATTAAACGGCTTTTCGGCCCATTTAACAGTTTTCCGCGATCAGGAAAAATAATTGTTTTAATCAACACTCGAGGCACGCTGTCTAATTTGGTGAAGAATGATTCCCTTTTCGGAGAACTTATTTATCGCTAAGCAATTCCAAACTCTAATTTATACAACTACTACTATGATTAAGATTTAATACATGGTTAAATAATCTATATTGGAAAGTGATAAAATCATATTTGAGGTAATACTTAGTTTAGTGTTTGCTTAGATATTGTACTTTAAATTGGTAACCACACTTAACTAAATTGAAATAGCAGGATTTTGTTGTTTTAATAATATAAAATTTTTGCATTTGAGTATCTTCTATGCCATTAATATATAATAGTTTGAAGCTATTTAACGTTATACTAGTATATATATATATATATTTAACTGACATAATTGTTTTGTAATGTATTTTGAAGTACATAAACGGAAATTTTTGAGTATTCTTGTTATCAAATTATTATTTTACAACATTTACATTTATATATTAAAAATAAATTTTATAACTTAAAATTATTGACGAAAGGTAATTCAACAAACAATAAATGTTTTTAATATAATATTAAGGAATATGATTGTGTCTTCAATATATTTCTTTTTGAATAAATGCTTTCAATGGGTTTACTACAAAATTTAAAATCTAATATACAAAAATTTAATTTGTTACATAGTTTAAGATTCTCAAATAACAAAAATGTAGTAATATCTATTAAATTTTAGTTGCTTAATTTGTATTATTAACTTAATATAAACTTAACATTTTAAAATAATATATGTAGTTTTCCCTTTTTGTGGAAATCTGGATCGTTTCGTGATTCTTTTGAATAAATAGTCGACTTGTTTGAGCTACACAATTTATTGAACATAAATACGAAAAAAAAAAAAAATAGCTATAAAGAAATTAATGTATACAAACTTACAACTGAGCTCACATATTCGTTGGAAGAACGAACACTTCTCACACTTTTCTTATTTTTCTTCCCCGAGGTGAGTGAGTGACACGCCCTCTGGCGGAAATGTCTGAACACGACAGTATATAAAACTTCTATTTTATTTTTCAGATACAACATTTCAATGAAATATTTATAGAAAGTGTTTTTAAACTTAATCAAATACACATACATTCACGAACATATGAATTAAAAGAATTTTTTATCTTCAATATTAGTAACAAGGACCATATGAATGTAAAAATCTAGATCAAAAAGCATTTCCTCTATAAAATTTTACTTAACTACATATGCAGTTTTATTTTGATGTTATATATATTAGAGTTACAGTCATATTATCACCAGTATAGAAATAATGTAATTATATACTTCAACATTAATGTAAATTATTTGATCAAGTCATTTTGACATATTGTTGCATATATTTTCACGTTTCACAGAAACGTGAAACCCAGAAAACCTAGAAACGTGAAAATATATACAACAATAAAACATTTTTGTTCCAAGATCTTTGTAAGGTAGTAGTGGCTTTATTCTTATATAGGTTAATGATTAATTTTATGCATTATAAATAATGAAAATAGTGTTGAATCGAAATTTTCTATAAGTTTGAAATTTGTGGATTAAGGTGTTAGTCCAATAGGTTTTGGTAATCGTTAAACCAGAGATGAACACTTAAGAGAATATGGACAAAACCGGTGTCAACGTTTTAAATTTTGTAAAAATGGAATGTGAAAATTATATTCAAGAGAATCGATAATTATTAGCAAAAATTTCAACTGAAGTAGAAACCATGTTAAATTTTCCACACGCAAGTTAAGTTCTTCTCAACTTATTCTGTTCTCAGAAGAAAATTATTTCTTTGGTAAAATTTACTTTTTACATAAATTTTTTAAATGGTATTCTATGTTAAATTGAACTATTTTTTAAATCAAAATTATATCTGTAATTATTATTTTTCGATAGACATTCGATTTGTGTGTTATTGTTTGTTATTGTACTAGTATTGATTACAATGGTTTTTATGCTTCAGATGTGGTATAATTGTCATTTAGTCAATCTAATGTAAGAAATTTTTTATAGCTATTTTAAAATTCATAATTTGAAACATTAAAGTTACAACTTTATAAAAGTTTTAATCGTATTCAATATTGCTGATTCTTTTATTTGACATATTCATGTTGAAAACTATTATGTATAAAATTGAAATGATTTTTTTTTTAATTTTTGGAATGAAGTTTAAATGCTATGATTTATATTTTTAATCAGTATTAATTTCATGCATGGATTTTGAACAACAATTTGATATATTTAAAGAATATATTTTTTTATTTTTAATGGATGCACCCATGAGTAAGTAAGTCCATTAGCCCATTTGCCACAACAAGGCCAGAAACTGCTACTTATTTTATCGTTACCCGGTGGGCACCTGTGAACCAAGTCACGGAGGTACGAGTAGCATCGCCCACGCCACACCACCACAAACCCGTTTATAGGGCGGGCCACTTTCATCCATCATCTGAGGAAAGGACAAGAAACAGAGAGAAAGAACATCCATGCCTGAGCCGGGATTCGAACTAAGATCCTCCCCATCCGTAGTCAGTTACGCTAACCACTAGACAGGTTGGGTGGTAAAGAATACTTTTAAGTAATGAATTTTCCCATAAAAAGTAACTTTTGCAAGTTTTGCATATTTTTGAAATAAGTAAATATTTTTTAAACTGTATAAATAATTATTTAGAATAAAAAGTAAATAGGATTTAAAACTTCTGATTAATTGTTTTTTTTTTTTTTTTTTTTTTTTTTTATAGTTTTACAATTTTGACGTAAAGTACTATTAATAACAACAAATATTTACAAAGTAATTATTAAGCTAATTAATAAAATAAATAAAGCCTTACACTTTCGGATAATGATTTAGATACATACATTATTTAAAAGCATTTTATTAGGTACAGGAAGCTATAGAATATAATAATAACAATATGCAGTATCTATTTTTCTAACCAGAAATATATGATTATCAAAGTGCTTATATTGAAAATAGATAAAACAATTTCCCCAAAACAGAAAATCAGGAACTTCGAAAGGAAGTACTAATGGTTTTTTGGGTAGATTTGATAAAATAAAGACACTAAAAGCAGTTATTCAGCTTTGGCCTCGAGAGATTTATTATGCTGTTTCGATCGAATTTTAATCATAGATATCAAGATATATTTCTAGAGTAATGATACGATACTTCTCGAACTAAACGTAAAAATTTAGAGACAAAAATAATTTTCTTCTGTCTCTTATTGCTCATTAATTGAGTCAATGTAAAATGTAATTTAGAGAATTTAATAAATTGAACATAAATTGAATTTGTTTTATTTGGTTGAATAGTAAAATATACATGATATTTTAATTTCTTTAGACTAATTTAGATCTTTTTAAGCATTAGAAATTTTATGGAGCTTTGTTTCAAATTTATACATTTAATATAAATTTTATGTATCTACGAACATATATAAGTATCACGTATGTATTTTTATATGTATGCATACCGGCAAACGAGTATGTGTGTATGAATGTACATGGAAGAAATAAAAACATCTTAAATATTTTTAAAAAGCAAAGTATATTAAAGATTAAATGATAAATCAGTTAATATTTTATTTATTATTTCTTTAGTATAATTTAAATTTTTTGTATCATTTTTGTATTTAGTTGAATGTGGCAACACTTTTGTTAGATTCTATAATTTTTATTGTTATTGCATATAGCTCTGTTTTTCTTTTGGGGTTTTCGTAAGCAATGTTTTATTTTAATTATTACCTGTCATTTGACTAAAAATATGTTACTAAATGCAAACATTCTTTTAAGCTCAATCATCTGCTGATCTTAGAGCTTATTTGAGTGATTAAAAGAAAAATGTTAGTGTTCTTACTGCTTAGTGTTTCATTTTTATTTCTATTAGTTACAAAGTATTTCTATTCAAACTCAGTTTTCACTTATTTTTGAATTAAAAAAAAATATATGTGGTAAAAATTTACTGTACGGTTGCTCTTGGCATTTTTTTAAAAAAATTGCCAAAAATCTCACCAACATCGCCAATTTGAAAAAGCGAGGTCTGAAAATAAACAGAATATTCCATTTTTCATTGGTCGGTTTCCATTTTATCAGAATCCTCCATTTTTCATTGGTCGGAATCCCTCATCTGTGATTGGTCAGAATCGGTTGATTGTCAGAAAATGTTACTTATCACCAACTTTGGAAAATCAAGCCAGAGCGATCTGACAGTAAATCTGAGCCATATAAGTTTCATTCCACAAGATAAGAACATAATTCATTTTCTTATCATTAGTTGCTGCTGTATAATGAATAATGATTTTAAAAGTAATTCACACCCGGCTTATTTGTGTTTGAATTCAACAATATCTTGGAAATTGAATACATTTTTAAGAGAACTAATATTTAATTTTATTAATTATTATTTAATTTTATTAGTTTAATATTAGGAAACGAAAAGAAAAATAGCAGTAATTAGGTTCATGAATACTGTTTATTCATTGAATATTTATAAAGTGTTTGCTTTCTAAATTTAAATAATGTATGAGTTACACAAACATTTTTAGAACTTTTTTCAAATATTTCCCGTTTAATTAAAAAAATAATTTCTCCAGTAATTCATCTATATAATTAAATTTATTCATATGATTTTACACTCACTGGGTTCCTTTGTTATTATCTCATAGATAATAACAAAGGAACACTGAAAGCTTGATACAGTTGAATCATTAGAGTTTTATCTTGCACAAACTAATTATTTTCAATCGTTCTTAATGCTTCGATCTCTGAAATGATTTTTTTTAAAGTAAAGAAAGTTATTTTCTCAGCTTATATGTTATTTTAAAATATGATTCACTGCTTACCGACATGTTTATTGTCACTCATTGTTAAAATTTCAAGCTTAATATGGATATCCGCTTAAGTCACATTTTATACTTCAAAACGATAATTTGTTTCTTTCAGAACTGTAGTAAATTAAATTACACTTATTTCTTTTACTTATATCGATTATTTGTTTTAAATTTTTCCAAAAATTTAATTACGGAAAGAATTTATATAATATCATATTCAAATAACTTGAAATTTCCTGAAAAAAATAATTCATATACAACGAATCAAGAGATATCTTAAGTTTTTCATACTTTATTCATTGAAGAATTAATGTTTTCCGAATTGAAATTAAACAAATAAGGAATTCATAAATACTAGAAATATATCTTTTATTTAAAGATATAATTCTGGTACTTGTGCATGGAGTTACATTTGGAAAACAATTACATACGCAAGAATTACGATGTAGAATCCCTTTTTTATATCTTTTTGCTTACAATACCATACAATGCAAATATACATACATTTGTTTAGCAATGTACAAATAAACTTATACATAGCATATTAGAGACATAAGATGATTCAAATGACTGTATTTCTTGAGGATTATAACAAACAGTAATTACTAGAAATAATAAAATTTTATTTTAATTTGGTCAATATTTTTTACGAATCTAACATAATATCATATAACTAAGTCCCAAATGTTCAGTAAAAGGGAAAAACTAAAGCAATTACACATTTATTGCAATAAATTTCATTAAAGATAGTTTGCTCATTTAATTTTCAATTTCTATCAACTCATTTCGAATTTCAGAAATATTAAGAATATTGATATGTTACCAAACTATATTTTCTATTTTCATAAACGGCCTTAGAGCAATTTTTAATAACTTTCGAAGGACAGAGTAACTAACTTTCAAATATTTGGGTGGTGAAACCCCCTTTACTCAGAAACAAATCATTGTTCAATCCTAGATTCAATATGCTTATCACACTTTTTTTTTATTAGTCTTTACATAAGAGTCTTCAGAAAGTTATTTTTTCTTTTTTTCTGATTTCATCTACAGGAAAATAAATTCTCTCTTGAAACTTAACTCATCACTGATTATAGTGTACCAATAAGTCCATTTATTGCCTTCTATAAAACAATTTAGAGCAGAAATTGAATTATAATTCTCTTAAATCGTATAATTACATACTCACACAAATTTATTTTACTGTAACACAGTGAATCTAAACAGAAGTTGCAAATTGTTTAAAGTTGATTCTGTGCAATTCCATTTCGCCAACTCCTATCAAATTGTGATGACATTTTCATCGGAAACTCACTGCAAACCAATAAAGAAATAACAGCTTTTAGTTGAAAAACATTTATTTTCGAAGGCTTAACAATTTTTTCACTATTTAAAATGTTTCTAAAAAGTAAAAAGTTAAAAACAATAATGATAAAAGCAACAGTTTGAGATGTTTTGTTTAATTTTGTAATAACATTTTAGGACATAATCTCCTGATCCAGCGAAATGGAAAAAGTACCTTATGTTTTCTAAAAATATAAAGAATTCAAACTGTATTTTGTTTCATTAAATAATGTTTAAAGCACCTGAACAGAAACACTGTGCTTGAACCAAATTAACACAGTCTTGAGTATCACATTTTACAGAAAACATGAATAGTCGAAATAATTTAAGGCTTAATTGATATGATGATGCTTATGTAAAAAAATTACTATAATTATATTTGGTTACAGCAAATTTCGAAACTTTATCCTACTGGAACAATAATTTGAAAGCAGTACTTTTTCGGATAAAAATACTTTTCTGATAGGGTTCAATTTGGTGCCTGCTACAAATCAAAATCACTTGATTCTCGATTTGCTGTATAATTGACATGTGAGATAACACTTCTGTAAATTCATTGCCACGTATTTTATATATTTAAACCGACCATAAATTGAATTCATGATATTTAGGATTCTTTTACATCAGCATTGCTAAATTCTTCATAAATTTTTATTTCACCAAGTTTTTTCTGAAGTAACAACGATCAGCTGTATTGTTCAAATTATGTGCAGGGATGAGCTGTTAGTGTAGTTTCGGATGTGTTGACATAACGAAAAACGAAAATAAGGTAATGTCCATTTCTAGAAAGAAACAGGAATGAACTATCTCACTCGAATGTGATTTAATTTAATATACTCTTTATAATTGATTATTGCAGTGTACCTGCTTATGAATGCTTCTGTTTAAGCGGCGCTGTAATCGCTACCGTCTGCAATTTAACTATCTACTATCTAGCCCTTGAAGAAAGCTATATTGCGAGTCATTGTCTGCAACATATATTATGTTTCTATTCTAATAAATCATTGTTTGTTTTAATTAAGCAAATAACGTCTACTATTCATTACTCTAACTTCACACTATCCGTCAATACAATATCTATAATTAATTAATTTATCTATTGTGCTAATTTAACTTATGATGTCTAGAAAATATATATTCCTAAGCTATCTGTAAAAACTCTGAATATTATTATCATTAAAAATGTACAACTGTTGATTAAAAAATATCTGAATCAGCATATATTGATTTCTTTATCAAACTATGATGATTATTTTTAAGGCTAACTTGTGAAAATAACATGCTTCATAAAGTTTAAAATTCGATACAAAATAATAAAATCTTTCTACAAAGGGGAAGTTGTATTTAATATTCAAATCAATGTAATATTTATTAATCTAATATTTTGTATAAATAATAAAAATGTTAGAGATTTGAAATCTCTCTTATACAATCAGAATATTTATAGTGTTAATAGAATACAATAATTTAAGCAGTTAAGATTGTTTTACCCTTATTGTAAATCGGAAAATTCTGCATTGGATTTAATAAAAATATAAATAATTGTTTTGATACAAGAACATCGAATGAAATGTTCCTGAGCATTGTAAGCAAAACTTCTTAACTTCTTGCTAACAAAATTTCTTGTTAACAAAACTATCAGAAAGTAAGATTTTGAAAATGTAGGTCGTTCTTTCCCATAAGATTTTCTAATGCTTGTCGTTCTTTCCCAGTGATTCGGATGAATTAAAGATATTAATTAAATCATATTCTTGTCGAACTGCAAAACATGAAATAATCTTTTCCAAATGAATCGATTTGATATTAAAATATTCACTTCGGAGAGTTTTTAGCTTCGTTTTTTTGTAACAGAGTGTATTGAGATTACACGCACGTACTGTGGAAATGGAAATGATAATGAGTCACTTTTGAAAATAACTATTCACATAAATATGGAATTTATAAGATACTAAATTTTTCCGTAATATTCAGAAGTTCTTTTGAGTATATACAATGTATATTATGTCCTGTATTTTAAAATACGTTATATTTTCTTTATTAAATGATTATAATTTATGAAACATTATGAAGTAATCAGTGAAACCAACACTTAGTTCTTATAAACAAGAATAATTTCCTTGTAATTATTTTCAAGATATGTATTTCTTGAACTTCGATATGTAAAAGCAGAATAGAAAGACGTTACTGTATTTATCTAGATTGTACCGTCCATTACTGAGCCTTAATAAAAAAAGGAAGAATTGATATGATTATTTTGTTATGCATGAATGAAAAGTTTTTAAAACTTTGAGAATTATTTGAAATTTGTCATATATATATATATATATATATATATATATATATATATATATATATACTAAAAGTATAGATGTCGGTATGGAGAATTTGAGTCAATTTATTAAATAATTACACACATTGTATTGAGAATATAATATAATTACGCTTATAATATATTATTTTCTATACATCTTTCTTAATGCAATAATAATTTTAAAAAAACACAGTAATTCATATGATTATTGGATGAAATTCTTACTGAAATAATTTTAAATTATAAATTCTTATATAAATTTTGTATTGATGGGACATGAAAATTCCCGGGAACCTAGAACATCATCACCTACAAAATAAACGATGAGACTAATAAAAAAATATGTTGAAAAGTGAATGAATATTTTCGAATTGATATAATTGTGAACAATTTTTCCTTAAATGAGAAACATAATAGAACATTTAGTCAAACGATAATTGTTATTCTTCGGTGTTCCAATTGACTTAGAAGGACAGTCGGCTTCCAGCAAGAATCTTGAAGTGTCTCTTCGTGAGACAGTATCATTTTCTTTTCCACCAGAAATCCCTGTCTAGCGGCAGAGGAAGCATCGATCGTGACACGGCCAGACAAGTTGGAATGGATGTCGGGAAAAAAGGCACCGCTGACACTTGGGAACATTAGAAGCTGACAAGTCGCTGCGAGGGCGGAAGCCCATCAAATATCAGGCATCGATTTCCAAGGGGTGGCAAGCACTGTTATCATACACCCTTGAATCTGGTGGCGGATGTGCAGAAGTGGACCATCACTGACGTGGCGGACGGATATGCTTACACAGACAGAAAAGAAAATACAAAATTTGTACTAAGTGACCACAAATCGATCGATGAATGGCGGAAGGAAACTATCTGTTTCTTTGATCTTTTATATTCTCTTGATGATATTTTATATTGATCAACTTCCTCTGTCTTAAAACAAAAGTTTATAATCATGATTATTTATACAGAAATTAATGAGATTAATCTTTTAGTACTAAAGCAAAAAGAATTATTTAGTTTCTTATTCTCTTCAGCTGTAAATTATGATGATACACAGAACTTATGTATATTACCATCATCAGATACACAATGTATCATTAATTTGAAAGCAATTTTTTATAAAAATGCTTAAGTTGAAATAACTTAACGTATTGTCAAAGATGTATCATATTTATCAGTTCTGTGTCGTCTATTGCTTTATATTTATTTAATATTTTCACGATGGTATTTTTTTTATACCACCTTAATATATTTTCAACCTCATTAATATTCTTGACATTCTTTTCGAAAGAAATATGGAATTTTGATTATGTGATATTGACAAACATTGTCGTGTTGATATGGCTAAAGCCTATGTATTGACCTCTCTTCGTTAAAATAATGTCATGATTTGAAAAATAGAAGCTGAAGCAAGTTCAAAAGTAAACAATCTAAAAATTGAACCTTCCGAAACAATCTGGAAAATCTGTCTACTGGTATAAGTTAAAAAATCATGAGTTGTTTTTTAAGCTTATATCAGTAGACATAGATTTTTTATTTACTCTTACGTCCCAAATCGTTCTTAGTGTTTCGTAAGCATTCGATTGTACCATAATATTTTACCTGTAAGAAGTGGTAGAAACAAGAAATAAGATTATTGTTTCCTGTTTCAATCACATGATTAGAGCAAGAAACAAGATTAATATATTAATAATTTAAATAAAATTCAAGATATAAAGTACATATTTAAGATTGTGGAAAATTCATCTATTAGTTGATGTTTGTCCGACATAATGTGGAAAACAAATAAAGATGAAATTCAGACTGATTCATTTTAACTGAGATAAATATGGTATAACTAGCACTTATTTATTCTGCTATTCGTATTGGAGTCTTCTGTTAAACTTGCAAACCTCTTGACAATTTTTTTTAAGACCACAATTTTCAAAATTAATTTTTTTCGCACATTACTTTTCACACATAATTATTTTTTCTGGCCTAAACGATGTTTTGTTACCATTTATAAGAAATACTCGCAATAAATATTGATATTAATTAATGATTCTTTACTATATATAATAGAATAAATATAAAAAGAAACTTAAATTATGCATTTGCAGTGTAATTCACTTTGAAAAGCATATCTCAATATAAATCAAACTTTGTAGACATCGTAACGTAAATCTTCTATACAATTATCCAAAGCAGAATGACAGTTTAATCGAGGTTGCCAATCAAGCAATTTAATTTATAGTTGTAACAGATTTCAAAATACCAGCTATATAACTGCTGAAACTGAAAGATAATTTAGACAGTTATTAAAAAACAAAGGAAGTTTAATTTGATTATAAAAAATTAATATTTTTGCTTTTATCGTTCATTTAGTAAAATAATAATATAAATAATTTAAAGAAAAAGTCTTAAAATGATTTGAAGAAGAAGTAAAAGCATTAGAATTTTCTATCTACAAGTAACATTAATAGTAAATTGTTATGAATAATAATAGATGTAAAAATTGATGATAACTTCAAACATCCGTTATTGTTGTGATATGGTTTATAAGAAACAGAATAAAAGTATTTATGTTAATATTTTGTATTTATTTAAAAAATTCAGTGAAAAGGAATATTTTATATTAATTGTCCGAGTATTAAACTTTTTACACGGTATTTAATGATTCATGTACTATATAAATATTTAAATATTCTTGATAATAATGAGAAGAATTGAACTTGTTAATAATGAAGATTCAATTGAGTAAATGTACATGTAAATTATAAATAGATATCATATAAGCATTTTTTTCACATTAATAACTCTCAAATGTTTTTTGATCTAATGTACGAAAATACTTGATATTTTCCCACCATTACTATCTAATTGCTAAATAAAGAAATAACTCCCATTTATTATATCTATTTTGCAATTTAAGTAAAATTGCAAGAAATTCTATGTATATAATCTATCTATCTATCTATCTATCTATCTATCTATCTATCTATCTATCTATCTATCTATCTATCTATCTATCTATATATATATATATATATATATATATATATATATATATATATATATATAAATTTCGTTGGTTCCTTTCCCAGCAAGAGTTGGATATTTATAGAGGTTCAAAAATTACTATAAACAAAGCGTATTAGTTTAATGCGCCCTCATGTGTGAAAAATTACCATAGACCAATAAACAAATCAAATCATGCATAAATAATATCTTTTGGCAGTTTATTCTATATAGCATTTTTACATAGAACATATTTTTTAATCAATGATACTTATTTTATTCATTTATGTAACAGGAATCTATCTCTTATATTGTAAATTTTTTCTGTATGTTAAGGGAATTTAAAAAAGCGATTTTTTTTAATATAGGATATGAAATAAATTATTTTATAAGGAAAGGAAACTCATATTAATTCAAATATTTTAAAAGATTGCATGGTTATGTAAATTTCTTATTTGTTTTAAGATATCAATTCTGAAAATATTGGTTTCTAGATGAATTTTGGAATATTTTAATTTATCATCTCTTATAATGAAGTAAAATAAAATATGCAAATATTTCTTGTTATACGGGATAGAGAAGTAGTTAAATTATAAATGGATTGTTTCAAGGGAATTTATTCATTGACTATAAAATATAGCAGTCTTCATAAGAGATTTCTTTATTACGTGTTACAAAAATGGAAATAACTCTGTCTAGAACTGTGTATAAAGTACCAAAACAGAGAAACATTTCTATCTACTTTTGCCACGAAAGTAGAAACAATTCTATCAAGTGATGTGAAAGAAGAAATAACTGCATTTTGGTGTAAACCTATTATGCACGGTTATTTAAAGGCTACATAGCCAACCATGTATAACAGGTCTATTTTATGTCACAAAGTTGAAGATGACTTTATCTACTGAATATAAGCAAAGTCAGCAGTGTAAATATAAATTTAAATAAAAAAATTTATTCCTTAGAAACTCTTTTAAATTGCATTAAAAATTATTATTGTTATCTTTTGTTTTAGTACTGAAAAAGAGAAATAGTATTTGTGATAATAAAAACTGTAAAGGTATTCTACAGAAAAAATATAAAAAACCAAGAACAGATAAAGTTGCGACAAATTTGTTGATATAAAGATAAAACTCCCATCATAATTAATTGTTCAATAAATATTTGTTGATTGCCAACAATAAATTACTAAAAAAGACACCAGAATGTAATTTTAGGTATATAATTAAAGTAAAACATATATGAAGTATTTTGAATATTATGCCTTGTATTAGATCTAAACAGACTATTTTGCGTAGTCTATCTTGTGTTAATATGATGTGTCTGTGATATGGGTATATCTGAAATACAATAACAAATAGGTTGTTTTTTTCTACTACGAATAATAAAGATTTCTATATTACTATATGATAATTCATACGATATTATAATATTAGTATGGTTATTT
Source organism: Latrodectus geometricus (assembly GCA_026290005.1). Lineage (NCBI taxonomy): Eukaryota > Metazoa > Arthropoda > Arachnida > Araneae > Theridiidae > Latrodectus > Latrodectus geometricus. The sequence goes on from JAPDSC010058884.1 coordinate 223,082, forward strand.
TCACAAGGACGCATACATAATTATATCATTTGTGTGTTTTATCAAACATATTGCTTTAATTTATTCTAATTTAGTTCTATACATATGTGGGGGAAATTTATTTTTTATGAAAAGAAAAGCGCCCATTTTCCATCACCGTGTTTTCAGTCATTCTGTATTTTATTTTATTTTATTGAACCATAGAATTTTTCTTTTTTAAATATTTAATTCTTCTGTGATACACCCAATTGTTTGAAAGGATATAACACTTAAATGTTATCCTTATCCCATTAATGTCATATTGTTTATTCACTTTTCTTGATAAAGTTAAAATATTTCTTAAAAACGGCTTATTTCTTGACAAATATCTTATGTGAGAAAGAAATATTTACTCTTTAATTGAAAAATCATTTGTTTATGATACAGTCATCTTCGAATTAATAAGAAATAAAGTTTCTTCTTAATATAAAACTTTGATGCATACAGCATAATACAATGACATTATTATTGAAGAAAACACCATGTCTTAAGATGTAATTCATCATTTGTAAATTAGTTTCGTTAAAATGTCTTTTATAGAACATTTCCATAGCATCAAAATGATCCCTGCAGTGGAGTCCTTGACCAACCGTCCTAGACCAGACGGCGACTTAAGGATCAAATCGATTTTTTTGTTAAGGAGACAAATCGCATCCCATATAACCATTCCCTTACTTTATAAACCCCTCTTTTTTGAACAGTTCCATTAATTTTAACAGCTGACTGCACTTGGCAGATAAAAAGCAAACATTTCCTACCCTGATGATTTAATAGGAGGCAAAGAAAAGGTATTGGCTGAAATCTAATATTTTATAGCATTGCCTTCGAAAAGTTTGTAAAACAAACAAAAATTTCTTCGAATAATTTAAACAACTTATCCTCTTAACACGTGTGTTGATAAATAATGCATAAATAAAAACTGATTGGATTAATACTAGATAATCGCAAAGAATAATTTTTGAAACATTCTCTTAAGAAATACTTTGGGGAACTTTTCAAAGATAAGTTAGTTAAAAAAGATAAGTCTTGAAATTTTATCATCTATCATGATTTAATTTCATACAAACATTTTTTTTATATAAAAAGCTACATCGATTCGAAGTAAATCGATTTGGAATTACAATATAATTGAAAATAACTAGCAAAGGAAATTAATAATTATAAAAATTGAAATTAATAATTATGAAAAAGTAACACGATTAAGCATTATTACATTAATAAAAATTAATGATATTGGATATCAGACACACACAAATATTACTTTCATTAGCAAAATAGTTCATCAAATAAGATATTTCAATTTGTTTCTCATCATTTTAAATATAATATTTGGTTTAATTTACTTTTAAAGCATTAAAATGACGAATCAGTATAGTGATAAATTTTGCAAGATTTTATGTTAATGATTCCCTTTTTAATAAAATATTTTATAAAGTACTTACTTTTAATGACATATTTTTATTTTACATGATGTAAATCTTTGTGTATAGTCTGTTTATAAATCTATGAATATCTTTTGCAGATTTCTCTTACTTAGATTATCATTATTTTCTATATAGATGATCATTATTTTTAGAATCTTTACCAATTGGTGATTCCTACATAAATTTAGATTTTTAAATTTTCAATGTAAATTTATACCAAACCTATTTTCGAAAGTTTTGATCACTCCTTGATATTCTGGTCATATCGATACTTCGCATAGTTTGACCAAAATATTTTTGACTTCTTAAGAAAATTATGTTTTTATCAAAAGTATAAAATAAAGTTAAGGGACAGTTAAAAATATATTCCATTTTACCCATGAAAAATTAATCAATTATACGTTTATATAAAGATTGAAATAATTCTCAAATTAAAAATATGTTATTTTATCAACTCTTATATCCAAGTTACAGTATATTTTTGTACCAATGTCAATTCAATATATTATTTGACATAAAATATTGACAATATGACAAATCCTTTATATATCTTATTCTAAAACTGTTCTTTTGTAAAATTGGGTCGTAGTAGTAGGCATTTCTTTCCCCGTGACAATTTGAAGACAGTTTCAACATATTTTCGCTGAATTTTCAACTTGAAAAATACTTTTGAGTTATCTTCATTTCGAAAGATCTAATTTTCATTTATTAGACATTCTAAGATTCCCAGAAAACTACCGTTTTACTAACATTTTTTATTTCTTAAGAAAAATATCTTCGTATTATTGGAACAAAAGTTGTCAAATAACAATTGATCTTCCTATCAACTGCAATACTGTTGCCAATATACAATGAGAGAAAATGACATTTTTATCAATTGACATAAAATATATAATTTATAACCTTAAACTTCTAGTTGTTTCATTAATAAAAATGAATTTTAAGAAAAAACAAATTTACATCATTGTTGTTTCATTTGATTTATGATTTGGAGTTAATTTTAGCATCTCATATTTAATTTTTTTTTCTTCCGTTAAGACATAATTAAGCAAAACCATAACTTTATGCAATTAGCAGATTATTTAAATCTTCTAATTACTTTAATTAGCAGATTTTCTAATTGTTAGCAGATTTTTTAAGTGTTTCTATAGATAATTTTCTAATCTCAAATTCTTAAAAAAATCAAGTAATTGACATACTGGATGAGTGACACATTTAACAAAGTTAACTTTGGTTTTAAATCTTTTCCGATACTTAAGTGAATGATAGATTTGATTCTGATTAGATTGAACTCCCTGCGATGTTTTTTAGGAGTTAATTTTAATCTTTATCGATTGATTGAGTTTTAAGTAGTAAAAGAATGGAAATTCTTTTCATTTGATTGGAATTCTACTCCGCTCGATATTTTTGAGAGTGAAGAGATATTTTTACAAATTGAAATTCATGAATAGTAAAGCAAAAAGCTAATAATTCTTAAAACTTTAATTTTGAAATTTTGACTTCAAAATTTCAAAATTAAGATATGTATATATGCACAAATATATATGTATATATACACAAGTATGATAGTTAAAAAAGATGAATATTTGGCACCAGATATTTAGAAAACATCTACGAATATTAAAAAATTTTGAAGTATTAAAATTTGGAACATTTTTTGACTGTTCTTTAATAGTTGCAATTGACTCTTGATTGTATTAACTTAATTTTATTGATTGATTATTTATTGTTTGAATTATTTTATACTTCATTATATTCATTCCTTTTTAATAAATATCGTCAATGTTAATCATTGTATGTTTTTCTTTTATATAAGTAGTATGTTTAAAGGTATAAACTACAGAAAAATAATTCATTTGAGCTACACATCATTTCCTTTAATTTATAAGATCTGTGAAATTATGGGCAAATATGATTGAAATTAACTATTTTGTGATCTTAGCTGGACTTTATTTATAAATGAGCAAAATTACTGATACGGATGTTTTGTTTTGAAACTAATTTTATACCTAACAGTATCTACAGCATATAAATGTTGAAAAGTTCTTATAATAAATTTATATTTAGGGTAATTGAACCTATCTAACAATGTACAATTTTAGAGAAAAAACAATTAATTTAAACAGTAATTTAAACAGTAATTTTAATTTGAAATTCTAGTATTAACACGAAAAATGAGTAAAAAACAGATTAGATTTGGAAGGTTATAGTACTTATATTGGACTTCAGATCCTATCTTACATTTTGACTTATTGCTTAAATCTGTATTAGAGAACTGGATTATTATATATATTTTATACATTATACAGAATCTATTACCTTTTTGAATATGGCAAGCATATATTTATAAACTTTATAAAAATTACAATAAAATGTAGTATTTTAAAGTTATAAACGCCAAGATGACTTGTTTGATTGCGAAAGAGCTTAAATAATTCAACCTAATATGAACGTGCATAATTTGTATGCATGTATACTACTTACAACAAGTTAATTCAAAGCTAATATTCTAATCAAAATACTTGATTCTGTTTCGGATACTTCATAAAAGGATTACATATTAGAACTACAAGATGTTTTACCGTTGACGATAATAACAATTTTCAAAATCCTCAAATTCGTAGTTTGCTGGAGGTTACAAGAAGTTTCCTTTACATCAAGCTAAATGTAACGATTGTCACTATTAAATGTTAGATGGTAAAATATAAAGGAGTTGATTGCTCAAGAATAGGATAATAAATCTGACAGACAGAGTGAAAAAATATTATATAGGAATAGAATTATACTTTTTTAACTTTCAAACGATTAATGATAAGTCAAAATTAATGATTGAAAGAGAAAATTTAATAATTTTGCTCTTAAATTGGAGGAATATGATTGTGATTAATCAATCAATTTAATTTTGATAGATTATTCTTGGGATTTTGATTTTTTTTCTCATTACAGAAAAAATATTCTGAAATCAGTAAATCATTATCAAGCTAATAATTTTAAAAAGCAACATACTATAAAAGTTTTCACTTGAAGTTATTATTCACAGATTAATTTATCACAATTTTACCATTAATCACTGTAAAATTTATAAACATGCATTGCTTCTCTAAATATCAATTTCCTCTAATTTTTTTTACCTTTTTCATATATAAATGGCAATGTAATATAATATCTAACATAAAATTTCAAATCCATCATTTATATATATATATATAATGTTAAAATATTTAAAATTATTGCTTGCGGCTAATAAGTTATTATAGAAAGATATTTTTGTTGGCGTGACCATTTTAGAGTTATTTTGTTAACCAGATTTTCAACTCGAAAAATTCCTTTAAACTTATTCTAATTTTAATAAAAATTGCGTTTAAGATTCCAAGCAAATAATAATTTTACGAATATTTTTGACTTATTATGAAAAATACGTGTTTTCATGTTATTTGAAATAAAAGACAGTACAACTGGATTTTCGCGTTTGTTTCTGTATTTCAGCATATAAAAATGCCAACAAAAAACGATATTCATTTTAATTTATGTAAATTTGTATTTATTAATATTTAATTTAGGTTTTACAAAATTCAGGGTTTTTAAGACAAAAGAAAGCATTTAAGTTGTTTACCATATTGACATATATTACACAATATTAATCTATTCAACATAATAATCTTATTATTATCATATGTGACTTGTGATTATTGTTAATATATATTTTTTTGACTACGGTGACCTTTGGAAAAGGCGTCTTTCTCCCAGTAGAGAAATAGTGAGTTAAATACAGACCAAGCCGAAGATCCGTCATATTCGCTAATTGTGTCAGAGGCACATAAAATATACCATTGTTGCATTGTTGTCCAGGAGGCTTTCTAGGTGTGGCAAACTAAGGTGAGGGTCTGCTGCTTGGTGTTTGCTTCTAAATTATGAATATCTACTCATTTATTGAGTCACGATGACATACATACAGAGTGCACAACTACACGTTGGCATCAGTTTCGCTTCTTGTAGTGCCAAAAGAGTGAAAAATTCTTAGGGGCTAGCGTAAAAAAGGAAAAAAATTCCTGTCAATTTTATCTTTGTATAAAGAAAAATTAATTAAAGTCATTTTTTCACTAAGTTAATAAATCATTTTAAAATTTTTCCAGAAATTTTCAGTTTTATAGTTTATTTATAGTGTTTAAATTAATGACTAATTCCAGAAGCAAAAATCTCCGGAAATTTATTTTTAAACTTGTCAGTATGGCTCATTTCAAGTAATGTTCAATAGGTATGTATCAGAAATGTTCAAATCCTACAATCTCTTTCGTAACTGTCCACATGTAAATTGGATTCGTAGATTTCGTAAAAATCATTCACGAGAATTTGTAAAAAGCTCTGATGATACTTCTAACAATCTTTAAAAAAATCATTAATTTTAACTACTTGATTCAACCTTGAAATTTTAGTACGCTCTTTAATACCACTAGAATTTAAAGTTGTATAAAGTTATTTTTACTGTAGTTATGTTTAATGGTTGAATGATAGTACCAAAGTCTGAATGGAAAAATTATACAAAGAGATTAATTGATCCAGAAGTAGAGTGGGATTTGTGCAACGAAAGTCATTAATTAGGAATAAAACTATAGGTTCTTAATTTTCAGAAGATGCAAATAAAAGTTCTTATAAGAAAGAAAAGTTTAAATAATTTTCAGTAAAGTGTACAAATGTTTTTATTATCTATAATTTCTCCATTTATATATTTTTTTCATATTAGAATAAAATATTTAAGTCAGAAAATTATTGTAGTGATAATAAATTTAAATGATTAATAATAATACCAAAATATTTGTTTACAATTTTTATTACAATGAGACAAATTAAGTTCAATCAAAAAATTATGTAAATTCCTTAAAAATTAATTTACACCATTATTCTATTATTTTTACGTGTAAGCTGCTGTTATTTAATACCACAATTAATTATTGTCATGTATTTTATTATTTTTAATACCTATTCTGTTTGATTTTTTTAAATGATAAAAACAGGAAACATTGTAATATCAATAACCAAATATTTCTTTTCAGAATGCAAGTAAATCTTTTCCAGGAAATTACTTTTAGTTTTTAATAAAGATAATCAACTTTTATCTGCATACTTTATAATCAGTAGCTCTTAAGTGGCGCCACTAGATTGTAATCAAAACACGTTAATCAGCTATGGCCTATTTTCAAGTTGCAAATAAAAGGCTTTTAAAATTAATTTTTGACGCATCTTCTAAATAATTCATCGTTTCAATATTCTAAAATCTGTCAGAATATTTTGAGCATGAACTTTGATTAGATAACGATATTCCATATCTTAAATATCTAAATAATTCATCGTTTCAATATTCTAAAATCTGTCAGAATATTTTGAGCATGAACTTTGATTAGATAATGATATTCCATATCACTAAACCAATCGCTAGTTCTCAAAATTTGTGATTCTGAACTACCTACTGTAAAAAGGTAGATAATCTATTACATATCACGCATTACAATATCTGTTAAGTCGAATTATGTCTATTAAATGCATTTTAATACATAATTTAATTCTTCGCATGAGAATTATAGCATAAAGGCAAAGATCAAATCATTTGATTCTGCTTGGAAAGATCAAATTATTATTACTATATTGAAACACTTCCCTTCAAACAATTCCTTATTATTTACAACAGATCAATGTAATAAACTAATCAACGCAACGCTCTCTGGTTGCTAAGTTACGATATTCCACACAATGCTGTAACATTTCATTATCTCATCTTCAGATGTTCTCTTCGTTGTATCGTTTATTTCCCCTAAAATATGACAAAGAACATCTGAAAACGTATGGAATGATTCTCAGTAGATATACTTCCGAAAAACATCTTGTTTGAGTGTTATTAGCCATCGTAAAGAATAATAGCATGTTGAAAACTTTATGTTTCCGATTTTGTATGCCGGTGAATTTTTATATTCAGTAACTAAAAATATGTATATAGATAAAAGATTTTACAAACTTTTTGCAAAACTATGCTACTCACATTGCTTTCTTAAAATAGAAATTTAAATGTATTTTCCCGCAGTACCAGTATAATATATATTTTTGTCAAAAATATTGGCTTATTTTTGTGAAAAGGAAAAATACAAACAATTAGAGATAAAAAGTGTAATAAAAATGATTGGCCAAAGAAATATTTTCATACAAATTCTTTAATAAAATTATTATCTGTATTTCAATTCTATAGTAAGAGGACACGGAAAATAGCTTATTTTTTTTATTTATTTTTTATATGTTAATAAAAAATAAATGTATTTAAATTTTAAATTATTTATAATAAATAAATTTAAATAATTTGTTAGTTATTTTTAAAAATACTATTAAATTACTAAGAAAGAATAAAGAAAGAATGCCATTTAACGAAATATTTTCAGCTATAAAAATAGAAAATGTTAAAATTCAGTTAAAATGCATAAGAAAATAATGAATTTATTCATTTGTGGAATTTTTGTTGAATAAAATACATTAAATTAAAAAATCACTTCAAAAATTGGGAGAAGAAATGATAATCTAATAATATTAAATCTGATTGTAGTTGCATTCATAGATATAAAATTCATAAAAAGACTACATTTGAAGATTGTTAAATTTTTTCAGAATTTAATAAAACTATTCTTACTCTGGAATTTAATTTAAATTGTTTGCCATTTTTTGTGAGCGGAATATATATTATGAATATTCCATCTCATTAAATTTGATTTGTGTATGAAGAACCCTCAGTAATTTAGGATATTTTTTTTAAATAGCAACGATAAAGTGTTTTGTTAAATTTAATTTATCTTCGGAGTTAGATAACGGAAAATTCAATCAGTTCGGTTAAAATAAGAATATAATAATAGAATAAAAAAGTATTTCATTGTGATAAAACAATTCAAAGAATAAAATATATTTGTTTTCCACATGTAAAGGTGAATAATGGTATTAGAATTATGAAAATTGGTGCTTATTTTAATTAATATTTTGATATTATCATGAAAATTGATTATTAAAGTCACATATGTAAATCAAATGTGTAATTAAAGGGAAATATGTGAATACTGGAAACACAACTCAAATTTAACATCTCAAATTTAAGACACAATTCACGATTTTCAAAAAATCCTCTTTAATTAAAAGTCTAATTTAAAATATTTAAAAGTAAATTTTGCAATAATATGAAAATGAAAAGCGAGTAAAAAACAATAAGATATGTCGAAACTATTAACACACACTTCAAATACTTAAGTTTTTTAAATGTTTGGATACCATAACCTATTCTATTGGTATTAAACAGAGATATCACTTATAATATTTTTCCTTGTGTTCACATAAATTTTTTGGGGTATTTATTAGGCTATTTTATGGTCTTTAATTGTGTTACAAAAATGTTTTGGCTTGCATTATAACTTTAACTCATACTTTAATCAAAATGGTAAAAAAATTATTTAAAAATGTATTATATTAGATGAGAGCCTCTTTAAATAAAATTATCTTACATTCTATAAATTTTATGAAAAGCTATTTTTCAACCGAATCCTTTGATTAATTTCAAATAGAAATTTAAAATTTTGTAGGTATGCAATTTTTTTAAAATTATATATTAAAAATAATTTTAAAAATTAAAAATTATATATTAAAATTAATTTTAAACATTAAAAATTATAAAAATAATTTAAAAAAATATATTACGTTGTATTATAGCTAACCTTAATGCGAGATTATAGATTAATCATTGGACTAACTTTTTAAAGCTATTGAGAAACATATAGGAAATAATTGCTAATTTGTGCAGAATATTATAGGTACTTATTTCATACTTCGCTACGGCTCTCATATAATTCATTTGGTGTGATTTCTTTGGTGATCAAAAATACATCTTGTCTTACAAAATCACAAGTAATAAATAAATTTTAAAATGTTGTAAATGCTTAAATAAGTTGGTTAATGCCAATTAATAACAAATATATAATTAAAACTATAAATTATAAAAATTGTTAATCGAAAGAAATGTATTGGAAACTAAATTCAAGTATACATTAAAAGAAAAATTATTAATACAAGCTTTCATTATTCTAAATGTTAAAATCAAATGATTAACTGTAAGCTTAGAATTTTTGTTTTCGTTCTTGAAGAATTGAGATAATCAGAGCCATTATTCATGTTCGAGTGCAATTGTTACATACTATATTTATTAGGTGCAGCAGAATGTGTTAAATAGTCTTTTGTTTGTGTAGTGAAAAATGTAAATTAGTGTGTAGAGTTAATGGATGCTTAAAGAAAGTGCTTATATTCTTCATCTATCTGGCTAATGAAAGGATCATTAAGAGCTTCCAGTTAATGTGAAATATATTTTAAAAAATGTTTCTAAGCACTTAAATAAGTAAATTAAAATTTCTTAATATTAAAAATATAGGCAAAAGAAAAATATACGAAAATCAAATTATTATTATGATGAATTATATGGAAAAGAAATAAATGCAATTTAAAAAAGGAATTACAATGGAAAATAAATTAATTAAAAACTAATTATAATGGAAAAAGTATAAAATTCCTCTTATTTTGGAGAAATTTAACGATGAAGAAAAGAAATTACAAGTATCGATTCTTACTTAAAAGTCATATAGGGCATGTCATCCTTCGAACTTTTGGGATACTAAAATATAATTATTGCTTCATACAACAAAATTAATATTGGAGTAATTAATATTGCAACAAAATTAATATTGGAGTAAAGTAAATGAGTAATTGCTTATGTGAGCACATATATCGATATTTGTTATTTATAAGTTAATCTATTTATATAATGAAAATATGTTATACAAAATTGCCGATGGAATTCAGATACTCAAAATTAAATTACTAAATATGCTAGAATTTTATAAGAAGTGATTTCTTTTTCTAACTAGAAATTATAGCAAATATTATATTTAAACTCAACAAAGGTAATATTTATAAAAGCTCTCAAATGTCATAATTATAATTCTAAATCAATAGCTATAGGCATTTTGTAGATGCTATTAAAGAATTAATTTCTAAAAACTGTGCTCAGATATTTAATCAATAGGAATATTTAAAAATATTTAGTACACTAACTTTTTGGAACTAAATACGTTGTACTTGAAGAAATCGCTGAACAATTTTTTTTTAATTTTAAATAATAATTTACTTTTATTAAATTTCATTATTTATTTTGCTTCTGACTAAAACTTTTAGCTAGGGTAACATATTCAGAATATACTTTTACAGTCAACATTAATGAGTGATCGGAATATGTAGGTTCGATTCGAAATTTTAATATATTGTTTTGTCATATTTTTAAATGAAATTGTTAAATGTATATTTAATTTAAAAATCCAAATCATCATAAAAACGCACTAAAACAACTTTATGATTTATTATTTTACTGTGGTACAGTCTGTTCCTGCAGTTACACATCAAAAAGAGGCAAATTTGGAATCAGTTAAATTTATTCTTCAGTATAAGCCGTAAATAATCTTTAAGATAACTCCAGAATCAACTTTAGGATAACCATTTATAGGGAAAAACTTTTAATAAGTTAATAAAATTATTTCCCTTCGTAGAAATTAAATTATCATTCTTGAGTTTCTTACTGCAATTTAGTATCGAGACTGATGTTGCCAAAAATATCTCCAAAGATGCAATTAAAATCACGTATGGAAATATCAAATTGGTTTTCATTCTTATTATAAGGAAAAATCTTTTAATAGATAAATACACATGGGTTGCAGAATATAAATTATGCATATTTTAAGAAACGGCACATATAAAATTTACTTCGTTTTATACTCGTACTATTATGTAGTTTTTCCTGTCTCTCAGAGATTAGAGTATCGAGGAAATGTCAGGTAATTCAACTAGTTCTTATTAAAAAATGTAAAATAAATGTCCGTGTCTGTCAGTCACAAAAATTCTCTGATTATGAGCTAATCGTGACTATTCGCTTAGATTAAGTACTATATGTTGACATTAAGAAATGTTGAGTTCTAAAATTAAAATTAAGAATAGCATATTTGCTATAATTATTTCTCTTAATATTTATTTATAGAAATTTTAATTGATCTTGCTTGTTTGTTAGGAGCTAAGTTATGATGTAATACCCATTAATAGATTTGTAAAGAAAACGTTTCCAGAAATTTGATTCAATATTGTGATTGAAACTCATGCCTTATATATGCAAAATAGTCAAACAAATATAAGGCATTTAATAATTATCAGATACCTGGTAACAGCAAAACATAAGATTTAAATAATGATCTAATTAAAAAATAAATCACCATATTAATAAATGCATATATGTATGAAATTTCATAATCAAAATTGAAATAAAAAATGCACATCCAGAATAAAGTATGTGATAATATATAATAAAACCTAACAATATGAAAATTACGGACAAAGTAAAGATAATAAAACTTCAGGCTCTTAAGGTTGAAACTTAAAAGAATAAAATATAAATGATCTTTATTCCTTTCTTTATGTTTTATTCTTTAAATTTATTCTTTATTCTTAAAAAATAAAGCATAAATTTACTTCTTTTACAAACTTATAAAATTATAATTTAAACTTATATAACTTATATTGTACAAATTTTAAAATAATAAACCTTTTAAAATATATTTTCTTCTGGTGTGTAATATCACTGGAATAACAAATTACATCATTCCAGAAATATTTACTTTATTATTTTAGAGCTTTTCACAAAAAGATTAAGTATATCTTGAGCATAATGTCATTTGCTTAGAACAGTACTTGAAGATTAAAGTTTCGTCATTTTTGTGTAAAAATAAAAGAACAAAAACTTCTACTATTCAATAATTTAAGGTTTCTAATTAGTATATTTCGTTTATAGAAGCTTTATTTTGCTTAGTATGCAGACACCTTAAAATACTTTTATAAAACATTTCACGTTCTTAGTAAATAGAGAATATTGATTAAGATGCTAACTTAGTAATTTCTGAAGATCCTTTAGCATTTTCTAGAATAGTTTCTCTAAGAAGTAAATTGCTTCTTTGCTATGTTTACTAAATTGCTTCCCTAAATCATATTTATCATAGAAAAAACATTTTTCGAGATACACATATGCACATAAAGTTTTCTAAAGTAATATTTATTCTGCTATTGATAGGTAATAGAGTTGAAGAGGCAGTTTTGTAAGCACAAATACCTCTTTCTTGTAAATAAACTTTAGATTTGTATTTATTTATTATTTATTTAGAATGTATTTTATGAGTCGTATGATAAATAACTCGAAAAACAAAAATGTAAGAGCCTTCTTTAAAGCTTTTCTAAAAAAAAGAGCATAAATCACTTCAGAGAAGAAAATTAGATAAGAAAAAGCTCTTGAACAATTTTTCAGGTTCAAATCACAAATCCCGCTGTTTGTTGTTTTCTTTTCCAAAGCTTTCTAAATGACTAAGGAAACTATAAATCAGTTTTTCAGAAAATGCATTCGAGCAGCTTACAATTTTATTGAAAATTTCACTAAAGAAATATAAATCCTTACGTATATTTATTTTTAAAACTCTGGATAAATTGAATTGAATTGAAAAACACAATATTCGAAGTCCACTAATAATTCTCTCAGAAATATTTTTACTAGAGGAAATTATACAATCGTAACTAATGAATAAGTACTTTTAAAATTTCATTAGGAGAAAAAATTCCTTTTAGAAATACATGCAATTCAAGTAAAAATATTTTAAATTAAATGATAAATGCGTTTTGAGAATTCATCATTTTAGGAAAGTCGTTCATACTTTTGTAAATGACTAGCAATGGAATATTTTGAGAAGTTAACCTGTTTATTATTAATATTATATCGATTTCATTTCATTATCCCCATTAGATTCTCGTCAAATTAAATATATAATCAGCAATTTAATCTAAAAATTGTAGAAAAAAATATTGGAAAGTAAATATTCTTAGAATAATCTCATTTCTTTATTGCGAATTTGCTCTTAATTAAAAATGATATATGTTATTGTTTAGGAAATTTGAATAAGTTTATTGCAAAATTCTTTATTTATTTTTTATATTTTAATTATAATTTTTTAGAATCATTTTACTTAGTTATCTGAAATTCCACTCTAATAGAAATCTCGTCCTAGTGAAGAAATTATATTTTATTAATTTCATAAAGAATATTAATGAAGTCTTATTGCTTCGCAATAACCTAAAAATACATTCCATGGAATAATTAAAACAAGGTAAGTACGCCATATATTAGTACAGACTGAAACGTTTCTGTACTAAAAAAATATTAAGTATGAATTTCTTTTTCATGCAGACAAATTTTTCTCTTAAATCTAAAAGACAAATTAAAAATGATTGACAAATAACCTTATTATTATTAAGTATAAGCTAATAGCGGAAAAATTATTTCAACTATTATTTATCACATAAATTATATTTTAATTTTATACTTAAGCAAATACATACACATTTTTTAAATTTTGTCATTAAAATCACACTAAACTAATAAAATAGAATATTTTGAAACTTTCATGTACAAATAATTTTTTGATGAAGTATGATTACGCCTACAATGATTTTACTTGAAAATTTTTTATAATCCAAGAAAGACAATATGAATTCCATTAAGATACTTATATGTATTGTATCTTTAAAGTAATTTTGTTCACATAATATATATATAACTAAATATTATTAACATTTTTATGATTAAACTCTATAAAATTGTTTATTTTTAACAATCCTAAATTAGTGACTGGAATTGCAATCTATAAATCTCAAGGTCTTAGAAAAAAACTTAAAATTAAAAAAGTCGAATTTCAATGTCTTTTTCTTAACTCTATCTTCATCCAATTTATTGGGTTGTTTGAAAATTTATTTCTTTTTTATATGAAAATGAAAAAACCTATAGTGAATAAGTATTTTATTGAATTGTCAACTCTAGTCCAATACCTTTCTGGAGGTAGCATGATTTCATACTCATAAAATGGTTGCTTTTCAGTAGCAAAAAAATGATTTAAGAAGGAAAAATTAAATGATTTTCAGAACAACCCAGTACTTTTCTCTATTGTCAGCTACAAACTCATTGGTTTAATTGAAAATCATTGAGTTTTTCTGTCTGTCAGTTGAAAATCTGTCTGTTGAGAAATTACTGGATGTCAGTGAAACTGAAATAAGCCATAGATGCAGATTTCAATTTTTATTATTTGAAGCCCAAAATTCAACTCAAGAGTTATTTTCTTTAAAGTTGTTTAACTGTAAATATAATAATTTAATGGATAATATTTGGAATAAAGAATAAAATGTATAGTTTGATAACATTTTCCACTGATGAAGTTATTACAGATGTCTATCAAATTAAAAATGATACGTAAATTGTTATCAAGCTGATAAACAGATTGCATGCAGAAAAACTGAATAAATATAGCTTAAATTTTTATTAATTTTTTTCATTGTTATATTACGTGCGTCTACTTTGGTTTGTTGTAACAAGTATATTTGCTAAAAATAATATAAAAATCTAATTATTTAGTCTAAGCAATAGAGACATGTATGATAGATCTTGAAAATGTATGAAATGTATGTATTCATTTTATTTCACCAAAATTATGAGTAGAATTAATTATATGTGTGCTTCTTAGTAACAACTTATTTCATAAAATAACAAAACTGCAATGCTCAATTATTTTTTTATTACAAAAATTTAGATAATTAGAAATAATTTGGCAAAAAAAGAAAACATGTTTTGCAAGAATATTTGAATCTCTTATTTTTCCTAATTTTCATAAATTTTTTTTTCAATTCCAGATAAATCTTATATTTAAATTAAATGAAATATTTTAATTTAACTTAAAAAATGTAATTTAATATTTTCTGTATAAAGAAAAGCTAATGTAATGGAAATCATTTAAGTGAGAATTTTAATTAAGAATTCCGAAACCACTTACATTGGGAAAAGTCTTTGCTTTGAGATTTCTGATCCCAAAAGTAATTCTGGGAAAATAAAATTTAATTTTATCTATTGAATGATATCTGCGATTTTTCATTATCTTGCACAAGAGATTATGAAAAATATGAGACAGATTCAATCTTTAAATCTTGGCGCTTATGAAAGAATAATTATTTGTAAAGCAACATTTCAATTTAGCATGAAATGAAGCTTTTTCACGCGAAATAATAATTCAGTCTTATTTATTTAGTAATTTTGACAGGAGATATTTTTCCTTTTAGGCCAATTACTTATTTTACAATGTTTTCAATAAATGT
>JAPDSC010058884.1:248809-267392 GCA_026290005.1 Latrodectus geometricus
GGAAGTTTTTCAGAGAAAAAGTCATTTATTAAGTTGCAAAAAGGAATTGTCACCTATATAAAAGTATACTGAAATTTAAATCTGCTATTGATTTTTATTTCAAAATTGACTTGCACTTTCCTGAAAAATCATTGGAAATTTAATGGAGTTTGTTATAATTAATGATTTCATTTCCTGAAAAATTGCAGACGAATTCATGTATTCGTCAGCCAAAATGATTCTATTATTATCTTTATTTTATATTATTTTTAATTTAAATTTTTTTTCTTATTTAGTGAATGATGCCTCCTGTTATATTCTTGTATGAAAGCATTCTTGCATTGGGAGTAATAACTGCTTAAAATGATTAACCATTTTCCAACAATTTAGATTATTTTACTGATATTTGTCAGAGTCATATATTTATTAATTATTTTAAAATATTGGTTCTATGGAAATTTAAATCTTAAATTATCTTTTATAAGTTAGTTGTAATAGAGTAAATAGAATAAAAGCTATCGCATTTATTTAAAAATCTTGATTACTTTACACGGTTAAAATTGCATAAAAAGAGCGTCATAATTACCGAGTTAATACAGAGGGGCACAGTTCAAGCAAATTGTAAATATATAATAAAAAACAACTTTTTTCAATGTATTAATCAGAATATGATGTTAAAGCAAAAACCACTTGTAATAAATTCGAAAATAGAGCTTAATAGTTGTCTTCAACATTTAAATAATTTAAATGGTGGTACTAGTTATGTAAATTCTTTTGAATACTGAATTTTGATAAATCAAAAAATAAGACTCTTTAAAAAATTAGTAATTAAATATTATATTAACATTTTTCTTTAAAAGGTTTAATTTTTATAAGAAAACATGTTTAAATTACATATAATGTGATTTTAACGTATTTTACTAAATTGCATTATTAGAAGAAAAATAGGAACAATTTAATTTTTTCCTGAATTATGTTGATTTGTCAATAATGGTGTGAAATAAGGAAAATAATAAGGATATAATTATGAAATTCTTAAAGAAAATAATGATTTTAAATTATTAAAAGTAAAATATTTTACATTTATTAACACATAAAATTATTTTTTTGAATATTTCTAGAATAAAATTTTAATACATTCCTATTGAAATAGAGAAAAGATAAAAAGATTCTTGATTTATATCACTGATTTAAATTAAATTATATAAATTTATATTATTTAATTTAATATTCATCCTAATCTTGTTATTTATCAAAATACTAGTTCACATTCTTTATTTCAATAAATAGGAAATAAATTAAACATTCTTTATTCATGAAATTGCATACATGAAACAATATTGCAAGTAACTGATTGTCAGTAAAAATGTTAAATTCCTGTAAAGAAATAGTAGAATTAATTTCAAAATACAAACAAGCAAATGCAATTATTTCAATATTATAAATTATGCCGAAATTAAAATCATATCTAATCAATAATTTATGTTTTTCAGGAATAAATAAGTAATGAAAATATAATTATGAACGATTAAATGGAAAATACAGAATCATTTCATTTTCGTAGACAAATATTCCATAAATTTCTCAACATAACATTAATAAAGCTGTTAGAAGAGGAATTGGGATTAAAATCAACTATATATATTATTAAGAGCGCAAAATCCCAAAGTTGAAATGGATTTATCGAGTAATTCCATTAAAAGCACTGAATGTCATGACATGATTGTGTATTAAAGCTTAGAAGCAGAACCATTACAACACTGAATGTTGTATTCATGAAAAAAAAAGAATGATAATCATGAAATAATCAGAAGATTCTAATATTAAAAAAAATCTATTTAAAGGAATATATATAGTTATCAGATATATCAGAAGTTACTGATTAAAATTGTTTCAAAATTTATATTCTTAAAATAAACTGTTTTTCAAGTATTTTGAAAAAAAAAATGTAATTTCGTAATTATTTTGGTTTTGAAATATTCATGTGAAATGAAAACATAAATTATCTTCTTCTATAAAATTATCATTAAAATTAAATGAATAACAAAGGATAAAAGTTAATAAATAATTGAAAAGAGCAAATTGATAAAATTAAAATCTATAACTGCATCAAGTTATATACTATCATCTGCATTATCATTTGCAAAAAAAGAAGTAAAAAAACCGTTTCAAAATAACCCCGACAACAAAAGCATTGAAAGTTAGCTTGATGAATGCATTTCAAGTAAAATTAGATTAAATTCGAATCAACTAAGCAAATAAACATATATTATACTACATTATAAAATGAATTATGATTTTTTAATTTTATGATATTAATAAAATTTAAATTATTAACTACTCATTTAATAACCTCACTAAACAGAAAAAATATACCAATGTTCAAATATCAGTTAAAAATTCAACTTGATAATTATATGTGAGACTAATTTCAAAGAGCTAAATCAATTTTTAACTTAAAAACAGTTAAAAAGAAAAGTCTTATTAAGATATATTTAGGAAATAAATCTATGAAACTACATATACATAATAAGAGAATTAATGAAGAAAAAACAATTTATTATAAATTATAAAATTTCAAAGTATTTTATAGATTTACTATACTAACAATAAGAAATTGGAATGATTTTGTAATATATAAAGAAAGAATTCGTTTTTTTATCATGGAAACAGAATATATTTTAAAATATCTCCTTAAAATAGTTAATGAAACAACAAAAGAAAACACAAAGGTGCTTAATTTTTAAAAATTATCAATTGTTCGGAAAAAAATAATAAATTTTTAAGAATTTTTTAAGCTGATATGTATCATCTTACTTTAATTGATTATTTAATTAACTTCCATTAAACTAGCTAAAACTATTTTTGCCTTTAATAAAAACATTCTATAAAAGCATATACAATCTAGAAAAGGAAATTAAATTTCCATCATATAATTTCTTTGCAGAAATTGATTCCAAATATTTTTTAAAAACCTTTTAAGTTAGAAAAAACATTTTTATCATATGCTTCACTTGTTAATAATAATTTAAAAGCCCTATGAAATAACTTTTTAATAATTACTCAAGCGATTGATTTTTAAAAATATTTTTAGCGTGGTTAAAACGGAAAAGATTTCATTATTTTAAAAGTTTTGTTTTAAAGTGGAATTATTTGAAATGATCTTATATCCATGATCAACTTGATAAATGAATTCATTTAAGCATAAAGCTATAAAATTTATTTTTTAAAACAAACTGATTTTTTCGTTAAGTAAACAATTTCTTTTCTCAACTATACACAAACTATAAAAAAATTTTTTAATTTATTTTAAATTTATCAGCAAAAATTAAATTTTATAATCTAAACTTTGTTGTTTTAGAATAAATTATTTTTAAAATTTCTCTCCTATAAAAAGTCAATTATAGTTGAAATTTGTAAGAATTATGCTATTATTCAAATTTCTGTACCTAAATTAGTTAACTGCCTCAAATAAATATATATACAATTCTAAAATTTTTTAGTATTTTAAATAAATATTATAATTGATAATTTTGAATAATAATAATAATATTAGATTCTCTTATATAGAAAATAAACTAAACTTCCAAAACAGCAATTTTTAAAAGGAAATCATATATCATTAGCTCTTTAACCATTAAAAAGAGATCTGAAAAACAATTGAAAAGGTTCCTTAGAATTTTAATTGAAAATCAAAACCTACTCTATTATTTTGTTGCACATAAATTTGATCACGAAAAAGCAATATCAAAAAGAACTTTAATAGCAATTTGACATCTGTTTGGTGGAATATAAAGTAATACTAATAAAGTGTAAAGGTATTAGGATATTAAATATAAGTTACTATGGATAATATTTCAAGTTATAATACCAAAAAATTAGGAAGTAAAATATATTTTGAAATTTTATATTATACAGAATATAATATGTACAGAACTGAAAATTGTAAAATTTATATTATGTGAATAAAGCATTATTTATAACTGGCTTGTTTGTAATTACATTTACAGCTTATCTTTGAGGAAATATTTTATTTCTATGCACATATTTATTTCTACGCTGTCTGGGTATTTTTAATAACACTAGCAGGTAATTCAACAATTCGAAAAACGGAAGAAATTATTATTTCTAATTAAGCTACATATCTTAAAGTTAGATAGATATTCATGATTTAGATTACATATTCTACATTTATTTGACAGAAAATAAGTGAAGTGGAAACAACATATATCAAATTATTTTGACGTAACTTCGAAATTTAGAAATTCGTATCGTCCAATTCTATTAGTAATGTGAATGCACCGCATATATATATATATATATATATATATATATATATATATATATATATATATAGGCAAATTTATAAATACACATATATATGCTTATATAAACTGAGATTTTAACTATACATATTTATTACAAATAAAAATACAGATTTTAATTTTAAAATAACTTATGTTTTAAAAATTTAGCCCTTTTTATTACTAAATTTAACTCTAGTCAACAATTATTTATAAAAAGCTGATAAATGGATCAAGAATAAGAAGGACATACATGGTGTGGCAAGAAACCCATATGAACAATTTTTAACATAACTTTATAAAAAAATTCAATAAATTAAACAAAATCCTAATATGAGTAGACTTTTACTAGTAGATGAATTTAATTCATTTCGAAATGGTCGTTTATCGCAACGATAAAGAGGTACACATGGTTATTGAAATTTTTACCAATGGTCCATGAATTTTCTACCATTCTCTCAGAAACATTTGTTTTAGAATGTGCAAACTTTTATGAGCTTTAGAGCAAATCCTATACTGCAAAATGGACCGTACACTTTAATTGCTGGTATTGAGGTATGAGCTCGCCCTGCTAGATTTCAAACCCTTGGATTAGACCTATTATGGTGAAATGGTTGTTTTGTCTTTTGGTCCCTTGAGGTGATTTACTGTCTTGGTGAAATATTCAGTTTATATAGCCGAAGTGGGTTTTTTTTTATTGCTCATCGAAATATAATTGCTTTTAGAATTATATTTCCACCAAGTACACTTTTTGCTTTTTTTAATTCCGTCATCCACAAAAATTAGAGATGTTTCATAGTTTCTGCAAATTCTAACCCACATCCTGACAGACTTTCAATTTTGGAGATGTTTAAAAATTGCTAAAGTGCTTGGATCGTCTGCAGAATAGATTTTACCGTTCTGAGAGTTACGTACTTGTTAGGTGGAAAGGACTTTCTCATCAAGGAAAAAGAATCGCTTCTAGTATTGACTCACTTCTAGTTTTCAGAATCTCTTAAATCTCTCGACTTTGTTTCCTTCCGAGAAAAGCTGTACTTTATAGGATTCCTAAAGCTTCAGTACAAGCTATGTTTTTGCAATTCATCTCACTATTAGATCACTTATTCCTGTTACAAGAGGGATCTTTCTCATGGAAACTATGAATTTTTGTTGAAGTCAGTTTTTGATGATATTACGATTAAAGGAAGTATTCACCGTACAGTTTCGCCCACTTTACATTAAATATCATTGTTTCGTTCTTGCATATTTCATTACACATTGTATGTTGAGGCACACTAAGCAAGCGAACGTTTTAATACTATCGTTCTAACTGTATGAACAATTTTAAAATAGCAATTCTTATGCTTAATATTATAAAAAAAGCCAAAAGAATAAGGCGTAAACTAATAGATATATGATAAAATTTATAATTAAAGAGGTAGATGAAAAGAAATATGCATACACAAATTTTAAAAAAGAAATAAGTTAACTTGAATGTTATGATGCAGAACACTGGGTTTCTTTTTTTTTTTTTTGCCATACTCAGTATAAAAGAAAAAGCATTTCCAAAGGAAAGTTGATATTTTACGATAGTTATTTGATTAATTTTTAATAATGATACATCCAAAAGAACCGCATGAATAAATATTTCTTCCTATAGGTGTACAAAAATGAAAAAACATAAATGCACTGGGAAAATAAATAGTCTAATTATGAAAACTAAATCTTGAAATTAAGTAAACTTTAATTTTATTATTATTTCACAATGTTTTTATACACAAATTCAGCTCTTAACAATTACTTTACTACTAGTGAACTGAGACTTTCTTTTGTTAGTTTAAATTTATTTTCCCTAACTAGAAATAAACTATACTAATAATTAATTTACCAATTTTATTTCAGGTATAACGATAGCATAAAACAAGGTTAGTTTTAAAATTACAATCATAAAATAGCAATTATATTTGGAATCTGTAAATATTATTCAAATTTCTATGTATATGAATATTTCTCTATATGAATTTAATTGTAAAATCAATATATGAATAACAACTATATATACCAAAACAATAATTTAATTACTAATATAAAAAAATATTAAAAGTTTTGAATCAATTTTTTGATTCAAAACTTTTTTACTGTTTTTTCAAAGTAAAATTTTTTAGTGAGCATGAAAAATTAAATTGAAAATAAAATGTATTGCTATAAAAACCTTTACTTCCTGAAAAATAAGATTTTAAAATATATATTTGTACGAAAAAAGTAACAAAAAGAAAAAATATATTTGTTTCTAGTTAACAAATGTTGTTCAAAAAGAATAAATATTACTCTCATTTAATGAAAAGAAATAAATTCAAAAATTGCATAAAATACAAAAAATAAATGTTTATAATTTACTTTAAAAGCATTTTCCGTGCTGGCTTAAGCACAATAAAATTTTTTAAGAACTTATTTTGTGCTTTTTTAAGAAATCTTTTATCAAAAGATTTAATCCATAAAAAGTTCAGTGTTATTTATTGTTTGATTTTTCTAAGCAATATAAATGTTGTTTTTGTTGTTAATCTTGAGAGAGGAACAAATACATTCTGGAAATGTTGCGTTGAGCATTTTCTAGAAAGGACTTATAGAAAGATTGATAAAATGTCTTTATGGATTATGAAAGAGAAAAAAATTCGTAAGTACTTATATTTCTACTTTGTAAATAAGCTTTGAAAGCACTTATACGTAGTACGCATTTGTATTTATTTACAATATTAATAAAAGATATAAAAATATTGCATACTTTAATAGAATAAGGTATTAATCATATTTTTGAATGATATTCAATGTAATAAAATCCTTTGGATGGTTTTTAACTCAAAAATAATATTATTAATTATTTATTGTTTTATAATATAAATTTAATTTTTTTAAGGAAATACCCCAAACAGATACCCTTCTGAAGATTGAAATTTTTTTGATAAATAAATTTTATTTACTTTCCATTTTGCTTAATATTTTATATATTTCAAATACATATATATTTTTCCATGAAACGAATATATATAAAGTTTTGAATAAAAAGAAATTATTTTTCTAAGTGAATTCCCATGATTTCTTAATGAAAACTGTATAAAGCGACATGAATCAAAATTTATCAAATGGATTGAAATCAATATTTTTATAAAAATAATTAGAAGGTAATTTAATTAATTACTGCTAATTTCTGAAAATTGAATTGATTAAATTTAATCTCTTTGATTTCTTTATACGTTCAATAGCCGCCCAGCCTGTCTAGTGATTATACGTTCAATAATTAACAATTCATTATTTGCTTTTGGTTCTAGCGAATCATACAAATCTATAAAAATATTAATTTTTTTTTATCATGAATTTACTTTATCTTATGAAATTAAATTATTCATGCAATATTGATTTGTTTTTTAATTTGACTGATTTAAGTTCAAACATTCACAGAAATGTATTGATTTTGAACTGCATTACTATATTACGCAATTTATACATCCATATTATATATACGCTGTAATATGCTCGGAGCAAATGAATGATGCTCAGGGGTACTATAGAAACTTACTTATGGTTAATTTTTATTTCACTGCTATCTTTAATAAACAAATTTTTTGTTAATGACTTTAAATAACGCTTTATTACAATGTATAAAAATTCAATATCTTTATACATCTTAATTTTGATTTATTAATAAACCTTTTTTGCTACATTTGATACCAAACAAAACAGTGCTATTCGAATATTACGCTTCTTAACTCTCCATGTTTAATTTTTCAAAGTGATAAACTTTAAATATAATTTAGGGTGGTATAAGATACTTTTAGAATTAATTATCCTAAATATGAAATAATTGTGATTTTTTCCGGATCTTATCTTGTATTCCCGTATTATATTATTTCTAATTTTCATCATAACATTGTCACTGCTTCAATAGCCCTTGCTGCACATGAAATTAAAAAAATTATTAATTTAATTAAATTAAAGAAAAACAATCTTATAAATGTGACGACAAAAATCATTTGACATGAAATTCGTTCCTTGTAACTTTTATTGTATTTGTTGTATTTTATTAGATTTTTCTTAATGCTTTTGTATATTCTTATTTATTATTTAATTTTCAGGTACATTTCCAAAACTTTTTTTAACATTTAATTATATTATTAATATAGAAATCACAAATATTTTGGTTTAAATTAACCAAAATGTTCTCCTATATTAAACATGTCTGCAAAATTCATAAAACTGAGTAAGAATTAGATTAATCGAATTGGGATCATTCAGCGATATCATGAGTGTGTCATAACGAGTCTTAGAGATTAGTGACTATTAGGAAACTCCCTAGCTAATTAAGATGATTAGGAAAAAAAGCATTTTATTTATGCATTCATATATGAATAGGTTACTGTTTGATTATTAAAGATAACAGAACTCAATTACCCTTTCATGAAGAAACAAAAATCAATTTGTAATATATGGAAAAACTATATCAAAAATTAAATGGAAATATGCCATTTTAAAATCTGATGATTATATTAAACAAATACTTTTAAAGTATATTGGTGAAATTTGATATTATTATTTTGAATTTATTTTTATAAATCATTTTAAAAAGAAATTTGATTCCAAATGAATGATTTTCTTGTAGTAAATTAAGATTTTTTTGTCAACCTAGCCTCAAGCATTTTTTGTGGGAAAAATATGTTTCATAATGATTTGGTAATCGTACTTACTCCATATCTGAATGCTAATTTTCTAGATACCTGCAGACAAGTGGAGTTTTTTCCCCATTTATAAAGCAAAAATGGGGTTATGAACGAAATATTTTATACTTACCTAAAATGGAGAAATTTATCTGACCCAAAATAAATGAAATATTTTTTAAGCGTTAATATTTTTCTTCCATTTTTTTCTCAATTACTTCCATTAAATAGTTATTGTCTAAGACTTCTGTAACTTTATAATTATGAATATGTTGAAATAAATTTTATTTCAAATTCTATTTAATAAAAATTAAACCTAGGAAACAGAGCTTTCAATGCCGATTTCTATTTCATTCAATTCGATGTATTCAAATTATTTTCAATAAAATTCAATTTAAAATTTTCTAAGAGGGAAATATATTGCTTTTATTTATAAAAGAAACAGAAATCATAATAAAGCAATTTTTATCTTGAATTAATCAACTTTATATTATTTTATATCCCAACAAATAATATTTGACTTCAAAGTGCTCCATTTCATTCAGATGGAGAAATAAGAAATTTACCATGTTTAATGGTCAGCGTGCCTGGCTGTGGATAGGGAGGTCCTGTGTTCCAATCCAGGTTCGGACATGAATGTACTTTCTCTCCCTCTTGTCTTTGTCCTTTCCTTGTATGGATGGTCACTTACTCTATAAACGGGTACCTATTGTATCTGTGTATTGAGGAAGTTGGATTCCACACCAATTTATGGTTCAATTAAAAAAGTGGAGCAGAGCATCCCATTTTGCCAACTTGGCTGGAACTCGACATAAAAAAAATAGATATTTAATCTTAATCAATCTAAAAGTGAGTGATTTTTTAATAAAACCTTATCGAAACTTAATTGTTTCTAAAGTCAAGATTTTATTGTTCAATTCTTTAACTTGTTTCCAAATTTAATTTAATATCTCCCTTTCTACTGTGTCAATCATTAGTAAACGAATCTTAAAAAAGAAACTTTGTTGTCGAGTTTGTAAATGTCAGTTTCAAAAAAAGAAAGA
Organism: Latrodectus geometricus; assembly: GCA_026290005.1. Taxonomy (NCBI): domain Eukaryota; kingdom Metazoa; phylum Arthropoda; class Arachnida; order Araneae; family Theridiidae; genus Latrodectus; species Latrodectus geometricus. The sequence goes on from JAPDSC010058884.1 coordinate 258,824, forward strand.
AATTCAGCCTTAAAATGAACTGACATTTGTATTATTTCATCTCAAAATGCAGTATTTTTAATTGTGTTCAGCAGTCCAATAAATGTTATGTCATCATTCTATAACTGAAAGATGTTAATAAATTCTTGAAGGTATAAGAGATTGCATATCTATTCTATTTATTTATCTAATTTTTTATAAATAATGAACTATAGTATATTTCAAAGAAATGTGTACACATTTTATTCATTCAATAAAATTTGTTGAATCAGTTTCTGATGCTTAAATAATAACTAAATCAAAATATTCAAATTAATATACTTTCATTAATATTCAAATATATACAAAATATTCAAATTAATAAATACTTCTCAAATTAATATATTTTATATTTTTGCAAGTTAAATTTGAAATCTCGAAGTGATTAAAGAATGATAAGATTAAAACATTTTGAGAGGAAAAAATAATGTTAAAATCTAGAAATTATCCTCTTAATATCGACGATACCAAACTCTTATTATTTATATCTTAAATTTGGGTAGTTAGATACCATTCTGTTAAATTGTTAGATAACATTAGCAAAAATTGATTTCTAAAATTAAATTAAATTTTATTTGCATACTTCTGGTTGTTAGAATTGCTATACAATAAAAAATGCTTATACGATAGTCAAAATCACATGAAAGAAACAAGAGGTTAGAATATCCAAATGTTTAGCATTTTAGCCCATTTAGATGTCCAGGAAGAAGAAACATATTTGAGTCACTGCATAAAATGGACTGTGCAGTGAAATTTTCATTCGAAAAATACTTTGTAAGGTTAGAGTTTTCTCAGAATATTTAATAACTCGAATATACCAAGAAGTACTTCTTCGTACTATAAAGAATTCCAAAAATTTCTCGCCAGAAATTGTTAAATATGATTTTTTCCTGTTGATAGTCTGAATTATTGTTGTGATAGTGCTACTTGAACTGGTCAAAATTCAACCAGTGTCAGGGGAAAATGGAATTGATGAGTTACTGAGTCATACTGAACGCGGCTTTCATAATCTCAACTCTCTCCCATGATTAATCAAAGGATATAAACAGAGGATGAAAAAAGGCCCTAGTTGGCTGATATATGATATATTACAACTTAAAGATATGAGAAAAGACAAAGCAGCAAATAACTAAATTTTGCATAATACTCATATATATGATTATTATTAAAAAAGACACAGTTCATACCAATTATATAAATTAAAAAAATGTGATTTATATAATGAAATTTTAATAAGGGGTATGCACAATTTCTTCTGGCTAGAAGTAATTAGTACACCTGCGAGAGATAAAATACATGAGACTATGAAAGAGAGAATGATTTATTCTCTTATACATCTAAAAAAATTTCCAACTACTGCATTGTTGTTGATTGTGAGGAGGGACAAGCTATCCTTATCCCATCAGTGTTTTAAGTATGAGTTGTTGAGTTTATATCTAGAAAAATATTGGCAAAGTTAATGATTTTTTCGTCAAAAAGTAAATTGTCTGCTAGTTGAGCACAATGTTACCTGACTTTATCATCCATGAAAACGTGTATCCTCCAATTGCTATAAGTCATTCGTCTATGAAATAAATCTCAAAATCTGATCACTAAATTGCTACATCTTTCCTATAATGAACAGACTGATGAAATTACTTATAAAAATACCAAAGCATCATTTCACTTCAACTAGATAGAATATTTTTGTGTACAAATATAAGATATTTCAGGTACCATCTCCTTGGCGCAGCATGTCCTTTCTTGGACCTTGCGCCATAAAACCCAACCAACCAGGTACCATTTCCTTTAAATGGGAATCCATTTTGTCAGGTTCAATACTTACGCGTTATCTCGTCTCTGAAGATAATACTTTATTCTACTCTTCTAAATATAAGGTACTTCTGTGCTCATTGTCTACTGAATCATTGCTCAGTGGTCTCTTGTCGATGAAATATAAACAATATGTCTGAAATAATACAAACTCATATTGTGAAATTGATCTTGAGCTGTTTAAGTTGACGCTGTAGTAACTTTATCAAACTATAGCAGGGAGATTTATATTAGATAATATCGGATAGAGAAACGATATATTTCAAAATAAATTTTGATAAAAAAAGTTACTCTTGAGAATTTTTTTAATTAATATTTTTCTTTTGTTTCAATATACTTAAGCTAAGTAATTCCCAAAGTAGTTGAAATATTAGAATACATTTCTGAAGAAATGATAAAATTTCTAAGCACTCTTTGTCAATAATAATAGAATAAAATAGAAATTGCTTTCTTTTTACTTTGTGCTTAAAAAACATGAAATCTATCTTTCCATTTAATTATTTTTATAACAATTTAATTAAATTATTATAAAAATTTTTTGTTGAAAGCATAATTCATTTTTAATAAATTAATTTTTAACAATCAGTTTTTAATAAATTTAATTAAATGAATAATTAATTTGACCTCGCTTAATATTCAAAAAAGTTTTCATTATTAAATTTTAATGAAAAAATTATTGAAAAAATTAAAAACATCGTTTTTCCAAAAATAAAATAAAGATTGAATTTTAAGTTTTACATAAAAAAAATAAACCAATTATCTAGAGGTATTAACTAACTTATTTGAATGAATTATTAATGCTTCTATATTCTTTAATTGTTTTAAAAATTAATTATTTTACTGCGCTCCCTTATAATGCTATAATATAAAGCTATAATCTAATAGTATGTAAATATACTATTAATTGTGCTATTATTTTCTAAGAATATTTAATCTTGGAATAAAAATATCACGGAAAGCAACCTAAAAATGGACATTCCGAAATATTTTTAGAAAATTAATTATGTAAGAATCCTCAAGAAATTTCATTAGCATTATTGTGTTATGTTTCTAATGTCTTTTATTATAAAAGTGATAAATGACACGCAAGTAATTAATTTATATCTTTTATGAATATTAATTATATCGAATGATTGAACAAATTAATAATTCATTAAACTTGGAGCTTTTAAAATAATTAATTCATTGTTAAAATTTAATTAAAATAGAACGGTTGATCCTCATCATAAATTCTAACGTTATAAATATTCAAACAGTGAGAAATTACAGAGCGAAATTATCTTTCTGTGTGATTCAGTTATAAATTATGCCTGTTAGAATTTACATTTTATTCGACCAAAAAAATCTCAGTCCCGAGCTATTATCCAGATTTTTCGTCTCAACAAATAATTTTCTGTTGAAATTAGATTTAATTTCTCATTTCAAACGTTTTTTATCATAATTAAAAAGAATTTGTGTAAGAAGTACTTTCATAAATATTCAAAACAAATATGAAATAAGTGTGTATTTATGAAATTTTCTGATGGCGAATAAAGTCTTCGAATTCTTAATAAATAATTAACTGACAGCTTGTAATTTACACAAAACATTCAAAATATTAATTAATTTTAGTAATGTAACTATTTTATGTATATTTATATTTTATTGTGTTTTATTATATTTTTAAATACTTTTTACTATTTTTCTTAATATTATTTAATTTGTAAAAATTAATTAATATTAAGAAAGTATTAATTAATAAATTATAAATATTTCATATATGAAATTATAAAATGTATTATTTAAATTTAAGTCTAAAACCTTTTTCGAAAATTTTGATATATATTAATTAAATACATAAGAGCTGAAAAATTGAATATAAAAATGTGCCCAGATAACAGTTTTCAAAATATAACTAAAAAAAGGGTCTAACATATTAAAGATGTAGCATATCAAAGAAGACAGACAAGAAAAATATTTCTTATGGTAGTGAAAGATTGGATACTACTAGAAAGTGCCTTAAAAAATTTTAGAGTTTAGTGAATACTATGGTTAAACGAGAAATAACTTTAAGCTCTTTTTTCAACCTAAATATACATAAATATATTTAAGATAAAAAAAATTAAAATTATAAATCATTAATAATTAAAATTCCTTTCTATTTTCTATAAGTTTTCGTTATTTATATTTCACAGATGACCAATCATTCCCAAAATTGAAGATGATCAGCTTAGAGTGTTTTAAGAAAACAGAAATATTTCCACATCTTGAAAAAATAGCAGTTTTCAAAATATTTTAAAATCTGGTAACGCGAGAATATCTGTTCTCTCAGAATTCAAAGAAAATTGTTACAATGAGACTTGAAAAAATTCAATGATTTAAATTTCTATAAAAAAATTTAATTTCTCTGTGTTGTGAAACATAAATTACTTATTTAAAAAAAAAATTTACAGACCTGTAATTCTTATAAATATGCTACTCTAAAATAGTCTATTTTAAGAAATCGCCTTATCAAGAAAGTATAAGATCAAGTCAATCAATTAATTCAAAGTAATTTTAAAGGATATTATTATTATTATTATCAACAAAAATAAGCGAAAAATAATATAAATATTAAATTTTTTATAACCATTAATTTTTTTTCATTTTAATAATTTAATCAAATATTTTTTCATATCATCAAAATAAATTTTTATATTAAACAAAATGTCTATATTTTTTGTCATAGTTTATATATCCATACCATATTTAACATAGTTTAACATAATATTCCTAACAATCATAATGTTTGAATCTCAGTTTCGTCTGCGAATAAAGAGATTAAATTAATGAAACATCCATTTAATAACTGGAGATATTTCTAAAAGTCACATGAGATGATTTATGTTTTCGGACTCAAACAAGTTCTCATCAAGGTCTTTTGAAGTCATCGTTGTAAATCGAAGTTTTATGCAAATTAATCTCATTCAAATTGTAGTTTTATTACTTCATCATGTGTGATAACATTGGTAATGTAGTTTCTTTTATTATTTTGTTGTTAAAAAGTGTGAAGACTTTATTCTGTAGAAAATATTTTCTCAGATTATCGGCGATTATTTAACAAAAAAAATTGTTAGTAAATATAATTTAACGAATGTTTAATACAAATTTCTTGGTACATTTCATATTATTATTTAAAATTTTAGTTTTTCGCAGTTATGATTCTTTGTATACAAAGTCACAAATATAACAATATTTAAAGAGTTACATTCTTCTCTTGATAATTTTTTATTTATAATAAATTATACTTTAATTAATCTGGATAAAGATTACACAACAAATAGGTACTAGCATGACTTTCGAAGTTGTTCAACATGTATCAATATGTATGTATATGTATCTACATGTATGTAATCATTTGTAAAGACTTTAAAAAAAGGGGTTTTCTCAAGGTATGCCTCATAACACGTGATGACACATGAAAGAAAGGCTTCCTCTTCACATATTTTCAATCAAAAATGTGTAATAACTGCTTTACGTGACTATCAAAATAGACTCATTATCATAAAACATTTCCTTTAATTATGTTATCTCTTTAGAAATTTGAAGTGGATTTTATTTCACTGTACTATAAGAAAAAACAATAATGAAATTCGATGAAAAGATTTAGCCACATTTAAAAAAAAAAAAAAAAAAAAAAAACGTGGTTTTTTTTTTTTTGGACCTAGCGCCATAAGACCCAACCAACTAAAAATAAAAGGAAGATTCTATAATTAAAATGTTAAAAAATAAAAGAAGTATAAGCTTAACTGAATGAGAAATGCAAAGTTTGCCAGTCAAGGTGAACAATGAATTTTAAAGTTGAAGATATAGGTAAATGAAAAGACTGATTCATTTAATATTCAGAAAAAATAAGTTTAAATAGATTAGATGAGACAGAGAGAGTGACAGAGAAAATAAATTATTAACTTTCAAAAATGACTAGTGTATAGTTTTTTAATATCTCAATGACTTTTAAAAAAGTTTTTTTTATAAAAAAAGCTTTAAGTAAGAAATAATGTATTTATGAACACATAAATTGATCTAACTTTAAATATTGAATGTTAATTGTTTGAGTAAAGTAGAAAAAGAATGAATCAGAATCTGTAGCTATATATTTCAAATTTTATCAATTAAATACCGAGGTTTTTATGTTTTTAAAGCTATTAAGGATTTTTAGCATTAATATTGTAAAATTTTATAAAAAAATTAAGAAGACTGCCTTTAGATTGATCAATTACTGAACAAGAAATGTGTAGGTGTTTTAAAGCTATGTACGGAAAATTTAATCCTTTTTCATGTAAGTTTTTTTTTTTTTTTTTTTTTTTTTTTTTGAAAATATTATATGTAGTCAAATATAGTTAAATATTCCACGTATGCATTCAAACAGAAATCGCAGTAAATACGGAATTATAAATATTATATAAAAGAGGTTCCTTTAAAAAATTATTCAACATATTGAATACTTCTTCAAAAAGTATTCATAAATACTAACTTGATTTAGAAATTATTTAATAGCTTATCTAATAAAAATAACTTCAATTTTTTTCTATACAACAATGACGTTTATTCTAAACAGCGTTTTAAATTTGAAATAAACATTAAAATATTGTATAGTATTATTCAGTTTTATATTACGATATAATAATAAATTCTTTCAAAAATCATTTCTTAAAAATTAAATTCTCATATTCCCAGGTAATTTTTTCAAATTAAACTAAATTGGTTCATTTATTATGCCAATATACCTAAAATTTAAACAATTATTTTGATGCTTCCACTTTATAAAAAAAGAAATCATTTTTCAAATGAGTATGATTATAATGTATATGTCAAGAAATCAATGAATTTTATTTTTGATTAATAAAAAATTGTGTATAGTTGCTTTCATTTTACTAATTAATACTATTATAATAATTAATCCATCATGAAATATTTTTTGGAAGAGATAATTATTGTAATATTTTTATTTATTCAGATTTTAATATTATTAATTTGCTTTTATTTTAATTCTTCCTAAAAATAAACATCTTTAATCAACTTTCATTTTCAAAAATACAAAAGAAGTGCCAAATTAAACTTTCCCAAAAGAGTTATTAAATTTTATGGTTATGCCGATAAGGTGATCATTCATTTCTTAATAACCATCATTCTTATATGTTCTGAAATCTCATTTCATTTTAATAAGGTACTCAGAAACGGAAATAGGAAACTAGTAAAAGCCCCTTATATCGGGAAATATATTTTTAGCCATTTATTTTTCTAAAAGAATTAATTTAATGATTAAAAAATAAAAAAGTCAAATATATTGTATATGTTTGATGTTCTTATGGAAAACTAAACGTTAAGATTACAATGTTAAATAAACGTAAACAGAAACGTTAAATAAGCAGACTTCTGACTTTTTCTTTATTTTTATAATGTTCGGGCAAGGTAAGTTCTTAGAGGTGTGGCTTCAACGACAAAACTTAAAGCACTTTGAAAACTTGTACTATCTTATAAAGACAAAATATCGGCCAACTTGTTGTTGTTGTCGTGCCCAAGTTAGTGAAGATTCTATAGAGCTAAAGGCATTGACAACAAGCCCCCCCCCCCCACTAGGCCTTTGGTGAGAAATTTGGCGAAGAGAGCACTAAACACATCTTGTAGCTAAATACTTAGCTTACTTATTTCTCTAATCATAATTAATATTTGAAATCCCGTATACAGAACAATAATAGCTGGTTTTTTTGTTTTGTGCTTACACTTCTATCGGAGTTGTTGCTAAATGATTTTTCTATGTTCCCTCTTTTACAACAGATGAATGTGGCCTAATGTTTGTCAAGATATATATACAATGCATAAAAAGTAAGGTCCGTTATCAATGTAAACTTCAAATGATACTTTAAAGTCATTGGTTATTTTTTCTATCGACCTAAAAAAAGCTAAATTTCATCATTTTTCACAATTTTTTAATAGTTTTTTTACGTTTTTTTTATTTAGAGGAGTCAAATACTTTAAGAAAGATAATAAATTATCTTTGATTTCAGTATTAAATCGATCATAAAGTTCAGTTTCATGTAGTATATAAAATCGTACACTGTATATTAAGTTCATACTTAAATGTCACATTATTCTTATTAATAATTATTAGCAATGAAAATTGTTTTAACTGCCAAGTATAAAAAGAATTCAGGTCAAAAAAATTCGTACAAAAAATGTAATTTTATTATATCTATTTGTTTTTCAATATTATGTATGTATGTGTGTGCGCACGTGTTCCAGACATTCATAAAAATATAATACCTTTATTAAAACTTTATTCTGCGTTAGCAGAAATAAGTTCGTGAATTTTTTAACTGGTTGTGTCACAGTTTCTTAGATAAACACATATTACATCAAGAATCATGATGTATTTCGATTTTTTCCTCGTTAAATTATTTTCATTCAAAGCTGTTCAGAATATTCTCTGTTTAAACAAATGTTTCGGTAAAAGATAAACATTGTATTAAGTTGTAAATCGTGATTTAATACTTTAGTCAACATTGCTCCGGATACATGTAATAATTATATAAATGCTTTCTCTTCAGTATATTTTATCTTGTTATCGAAGATTTTCTAATCCAAAAATTTAAAACAGTACTGTTTTTTTTAACATTCGTTTAAAATACAGAGATTAATATAATTAATTGAAAACAATATAAACAATATTAAATTGAAATTGTCATATTTTATGAAGCAACACATTTTATTCTAATCTAGC
>JAPDSC010058884.1:267492-279322 GCA_026290005.1 Latrodectus geometricus
CTTAGTTTAAAATCTTTTTATAAATTTTTTATGATTTAATTAGTTTAAAAGATTAAATAAGATTAAAATACCCAAAATAAAAATTACATTCAGAAAAAATACAATTCTGAATAAAGAGATTTTTTACCACTAAGTGATAATAATAGATGGGAATTCTTATGCTATTCAGTAATACAATTAAGTAATTACATTTTCATTATTTATGAGATTACTTAAGTAATTACGTCAACATGAATATATTTTCTTTCAGAAAAACGCTATCTGCATAATTTTGAAGGATGTAAAATCTAATTTTACTTTTTATCATCTTTCACAATGTAGTTAAATTATTATTTTAGTGATGTATTTTAAATAAGTTTCAAAACTGTTTTCTAATTAATTTGAAGTAGCGAATTAAAAATTTATTGAACTTTGTACTTTCAAGTTCAAATTTTAAATCGAAAATTTATAATTAATTATTTTCGAAAATAAAAACATCAAATTTTAGCACTATAAAATATTTATAGTTTGATTTCCTTCCAATAAATATTGCATAACAGTGAGAAACTCAAATATGCTTCAATAATAAATTAGTAACACTGTATAGAAATATAATTATACCATTATAATTTCTCTATGTGCAAAATAAAATATGTTTATTTTTCAATTATTTTATTTAGAAATATTTTTGTTATTTTATATTATTTTAATTGCATTTATGATATTAAATTTTTAAAAATGAATTTTGAATAGTTGTTTCTGGATACGATCAAGCTCCGATTTCACGTATGTCAAAAACGACCATTTTAACATCGCTGCTTTGTATTAAGACAGAACTTATTGTACGAGTAAAGTGCTTATAACGAGTGTACGAGTATAGGCTTGCTATAGAAATATATAGAAATGCTATAGCTTGTGGAAATATGTTGATATTTTTTATAAAATTAAACTTATTAGTCTTTACTTTTTCTTTTTATATAAAATAATAATAGGTATAAAGAATGAAAAAATTATTTTTGTTGCTCAAATAGAAAATTATTTTAAAAAATGAATTGGTATTTCAAGTTATATTTGTTGCCAATTATTTTGAAAATAAAATTAATATGTGAAAACAATGCTTAATTTTAACATAATAATAATTAAATATCTAAAATAGTTAATATTTACTTCATTAAAATCAAACAAAATGTTAATTCTCAATGATCACATACATTATCAAATATATTTTTAGGAAAATATATTTAAACTTTCAAATATTTTGTATCAAAATAAAAAAAGATTGAACATAAAAGTAAATTAAAAAAATATCGACTCATTGTTGTTGGTTTCTAAAAATATTATGTCAATTTAAAATTACAAAAATATCAATTCCATCAAATTAATTAAGCTATCAATTATTTATGTAACTTAAATGAAAAGTTCTTTCTTGAGAAAAATTTTTTATGATAGGGGTCAAAAATTCCATTTTGTTTCATTCATTTGAATAATTGTATTAATTAATTATTTCACAACTACAATATCTAAGGGAATATAAAGAACTGTGCTTATAAAAATTTACAAAATATTATATAAAATCTATATTAAAGTGATTAAGGATAAATTATATCATTTAATTTAAATACTATTAAAAGCTGTCTTTCATAGCACCTTTTCAATCTTTTTTATTGATATAATTAACCATTAATGTCAAGTGAATTAATGAAAGATATATTTTTCTCATCCTTGTAAAAGTAAAATCGTTAAAAAAATGGGAGCATATTTATCTCATTTAACTTTTACACTTAGTCAATATTTTTGCTGGAGAAAAGAATTCTCTGTTGATTTTTTTCTTGATTGATTTTTTAACCGAAGTAAAATATTTGCTTATTCGTTGAAAAGCATTGATAATAATTCATACTGACTTATTTTTCAAAGGAAATAATTATTTGAACCATTGATTTTTTAATATACGACTTTAATTAATGAGGAGGAAAACTTTTTTTAATTTTAATAATATCGTGTTTGATAAAGGAAAAAAACCGATAAATACAAAACGTTTTTAATGATAATCTTTTTTAAAATTCACTGTTGTACTATTTTTTAAATTTTCTTTTAGATTGCATATTTTCGTTAATAAAAAGTTGAATTAAACTTGTTTTTAGGGATAAAAAATTTTTTTTCCAGCATTTGTGTTCTTTTCCTTTGAAATCAGTTTGGAACTTAGGTTGTTCAAATTACATTAATGAAAAAGTGTACATGCAATAAAAATGTCTTTAGCAAATCAAAATTAAAGAATGAAAAATATTTTCAGGTTTTAGAACTTAAAAATAAATTCATTTTTCGCTTTTCTGAAATTTAAAATGTATTTTCTTGTTCAAAGTTTTTAAAAACAAACATGCTTACACTAAATGACGATTTTTATAGCAAACAATTAAAGGAAAAATAATATTATATTAAACACAATACTTTTTTGATTATTTTTGGCAATTTTGTAATAAATAAAATTACTCATTGCATTTTAATTTGATGATCAAAAAAGGAAAATAAAGTATTCCTCAAAAACATACACTCGAAGAAAACGTAACATAAAAGCTGTATTTATTACTGTAAAAGTGATTAATCTGGTGATTATGTATAATAACCAGTGATATTTAATAAAATATCACAGTTATTTTATTAAATATTACTGGTTATTATAAAATGTATAATAACCGGTTATTCATGATTTACCACTAAACTGAGTAAATGTGATAAACTATTAAATATTTATGCCTTTTACCTATAAGTTTATAAAATTCCCGTCTTGTATAAGGGAATATAATGAATTCCAATAATTTTGTAAAAATATGATTTATATTAATCAGAAAAATATAAGTATTTTCAGGTACAATTACAGGTCATATAGTATAATTTTAGACCATATTGTGTAATTACAGATTTTTTTTTTACGTCTTACGCCAGCAGACCTCCCTGTACCTAGCTCGAGATGAGCTTTACCAGTTTAGGTAGAGGTTGCTGGATAATTTATTTTATAGTTTTCATAGAAATACAACTAGGGACTGTTAAGCCCTTCTAAACTAAGAATAAACAAAAAGAAAAGTAAGTAAAAGAAATATTTACGTGAACTATAAAGGTTAAAAGTAACAGGTGCTCCATTAAGGGCATAGAAAGTCACAGTTTACTAGATGCATGGAAAAGTCTATTGCCTGATTTTCTGACCATTTCTTTAATTAGTTAAAGTCGATTTCTTTTGTTTGGTAAGGTTCTTTCTGCCTTCTAAGTTTCTTCAGTTTTCATCCAAGTAAAAAGTTGCTCATGATCAATTAGGAAGTCCATTAGATTATTGAGCTTTTGTCTGGAATGTCGATTTTCCAAAACTTTCTTTTTCCAAAGTGTTTCCCATTGAGCTGTTGGAGCTACCAAATGCCAAGATATTGTAAATGGACATGCTGTCAAGTAGTGAAGTGGACTTCCCTCTTCCCCACAAGTGCAGTAATGGGTTGCAGCTATATTAAATCGTTTAAAATAAGTAGGGAATGGACCATGGCCAGTGAGGAAAAGAATCTCATTTCTGGACCAATACCGGGGATGCAAAGAAACAGAAGGTTCTAAACCAAAGATGGAACGGCCTGTATTACCATTAATCCATTCTTTCTGCCAGTTCTTCATTACCCAGTTTCTGAGGATGGATTTTATAGAGCATCGTGGAAGAGGTATAATTGTTTTTTGGTCATCTGACATGGCAGCATTTTTAGCGGCTTGGTCGGCTTTTTCGTTACCCGCAGTTCCCACATGGGCTTTGACCCAACTGATAGTGATGTGAGGAAAAGTGATAAGGTCATTCTGGATGGATCGCACTATAGGGCTTCTACTGGTAGGGTTCAAAATAGACTTAATACACGCTTGGCTGTCAGACCAAATAGTGACTGGAGATTGATGTTGCTTACTTTTATTAACGGCCTCTCTTAAAGCTAGAATTTCCGCTTGAAATACTGAATTTTCACCTCTGAGCTTGGCCTGCCAGACTGTTGTATAACCGTAATTACAGATTATATAATACCCAGAAATATTGGTTATGCTGCAGTGAAAAATGTTATATTTTTTCACAAATGAGCAGCTGTGTTTTAAATTTTTGACGCAATAGATATTTTTGAGAGGATGTGACGTTTTTATATAAATTTATCAGTTTAACAACCAATTCATATGTCGACCTCGTCACTTAAGTGAGTTTCAAAACCAAGGAATGACGGCAGCTTTTCTGTCGACAGAAATATATATAGCCGGAAACGGAAACGGATTTCATATAAATAACAACTTTAGAATATTATTTATTTCCCAATGGTTAGTATATTAGTTCATTTTTTTGTTACTGTCACTGATCACCACCGCTAAAAGTGTATTTAATGATAAGATTAAATTTTTCTAATCTTATTTTAAATTTATTTATTTATTTAAAATTTCTTCTCATACCGAAGTTATTTTAATGTAAGGAGAATATGCAAAATGATATTAAAATTTATTTTTCAAGTCATAATTTTAAAGAAAGTATGTAAGGGTACTTATTTTTCTTTTTAATCAGATGTTCTTTTGTTTCATAAAAGCATCAAGTTTCTTTTAAGCGAAAACAAACTGAAAATTCGGAATGTTATATTAGTGAATTCAAATGTGTTATTAAGCAATTTCACGAACAACTGGAAAATCCTCAATAAATAAATAAAAAAAAAAAACTCTTATTCGCATACTTATATTTTTTCCTAAATTTTGGAAGAATATCATAGTTCTTGAATAATTTAACATAAAATATAGTAGAAAAAAAATTGGAAAAATATTCTCTTTATTATATGGAATAGAATATATAAATTTTATTTGATCTTAAAAAGTAAAAAAAAAAGTTTTGATTCAAAATACCTTACTTACATTTGAGAAGTTTTTTCATTAAAGAATTAATCAACAATCGTTATTTAAATAAATTTCTTGACATTTTTTAAATAAAGAAATTTAAGTTCATGATAAATTTTATACATCTATAAAATTATTCCTTTTGGATTTAAATGTATTATGAAAGTTTTTTAATATAAAAAAAATAACTATTTGTAAAACCTCTATTGCTACTGTGTTGACAGAGACGTCGAGCGTTTTCGTTTAAAGAAACAAGAAATATTTTGTCACATGTACTTCTTTGTCTTAAAAGAATTTAAAAAACAAACTTATTATTTATACACACATTTTCTTTTGAAACACACACATTTAGATGGTAAATTTATCTGTGAGTTACGATTTTCTTTTCTATTATCAAAAACAGAAAACACCAGAATATAATATTGTATGTAGTTCTATAAAATAAATTGCCTTACATTCGCTTTTGGAAATGGAAATCTTCAAATTTATTGTGTGTTTTAGCGTTTCGAACGTAACATGAAAACTGGAATCATGTACTCGGGCATGGAAAAATATATTACTCCTGCAGGAAATATTTTATTATCATTCTTAAGCAAATATTATTCTTAAGCTATTTGAAGTGCAATATTTGTTTATTTAATATGTGTAATTAATATAATACATAAGCAAATCAAATATTTTTGTGATGTTTTAAGCTTTGCATTAAAAATCTGAAGAAGTTAAGATTTCATAACTCCATTCTTAAATGTCAAAAATTTGGTTTTATTAATTTTGTCTGCCGTTTAGGCAATGGTTTTAATTAAATAATTTAAAACATATTAAACAAACATAATTTTTAAAATAAAGGAGATAAATCCAAATTGATTTAATATTTAAGGAGACTGTCTGCTAATTGAGTATTTTATATTGATTTCAATATCTTTTACATCTCCAATATAAATAAAATAAATTGTAATGTGTACCCTAATTTATATATACTGTTTTTAAAATAAACATCATATTAGTTTTGTTTTTAAGTAGCGTTTTCACGCTTTCTTATCATCATTTTATAAATATGAGTTTATTCTTAATTTATTTCAATTTATTTATAAAATGTTTTTTATTATGAATCTTCATTTTAATTCATCTATAATGTGTTTTTACTGTTAAAAGTTTTTATTTCAATTAATCTATGTGTTTTCACTGTTAAAAGCCTTCATTTCAATTTATTTATAATGTGTTCTTATTGTTAACAGCATTCTGTTCAACTGATTTACAATGTGTTTTTATAGTCTAACTTTTATTTCAAAAATAAAATACCTGCTCAAAGGTTGATAGTCAATCATCCATTTGGTATGAATTAAAATCACTCCCCATCATATTAAAAATATGACTAATGTTTGAAAATTGTCACTGGTTACTTTTTAAGTATTTGTTCTTAAACCATCATCAATAGAGTACAACGCAACAATATAAATATATAATATGTTTATTAATTTTTTGTCTATATTATAAAATTAAATATTTAATAAATTTCATAAATTTTTCGTTTATTAAATATCTGTTAGATTTAATAAAAGAAATAAAATTTATTTTTCTTTGGATTATGCTCATGAAACTAAGTTTAAAAATTATTTGCCATTTGCTATCATGAAATTATTCCCCTTAAAATAAAACAATAAACTGATATCTTCGATTAGAAAAACAAAATGTATGTTAATAATTTGCATTTTTACCCAAAGTTGTTCCACAGGTTACAAAAATTTATGTCACTTATAAAGTTTCGAATTTAACCATATCCAATATGATATATAAAGTTTGATATTCGGTTCTTTAACTGTAACTTGTGGTACAAAATGCAACAATGCAGAGGTGCCACATATCTGAAAAGCTCAAGAAGAAGAAGAACTGTAACTTTCTTTTATAAATTTATTCTACTTAAAAATTTACTTAACTATTGAACAAGAAGACGATGATTGGGTAATTTGTTCTATCTGTTTTACATTGTAGTGTATGTTTAGTAAAATTAAAATGTACCATTCTTTTTTCAAAAAGCACTGCAAAAAACAATTTTTTGTATAATTTCAGTGTATAATAAAGTTATTTAATTTCATAAAATGTTCTCAAAACATCTAATTTTTTATACAATGATAATCTCTAAATTTTAAGAAAGGAATTGTTATGTAAAATTATGCCTTATCACCCATTAAAATATCTTTATAAAAATGTTTGCCGTTATAGTTTTCCATGATTTCTAATAAGATTATAAAATGCAAAAACTTTTTTATTTAATATAGTAGATGCTTCCTTTATTAGTACTGCGCTTAGAATGTCAAATTCATAATACGATTCCAAGCCGTGATTATTTCTTTCAAAAGTATCTTATGATATTTACATTTTAAGTAATTAATTACAATTAAATGCATGGGCTGTAAGACGGAATAAAGATTTGGCAGAAAAGATTCTACATTTATTGTTTTAAATAATTAGGGATAGTACAATTAATTGTCTACAATAAGAAGGGCTTAGGTTTCTCCAATAAAAAGTTAATCCAAATTCCTCTACCATAAAATACAAAAAAGGAAGATTAGATAATAAAAAAATAAATGCAAATAAATTTTTCATGAAAATGAGATCGCTTAAAAGAGATTATTCAAAATTTCAGTTTGTAAACTGTCATTAAAATTATCGTTGTTTCTATGGAATCATTTTACGCCAGCAGACTTCCCTGTACCTAACTCGGGATGAACTTTATTAGTTAAGGTCTATGTCACAAGATAATATATTTTATAGTTTTTTTTTTCTTAAGAATTACAACAAATTGCTCTTAAGTCCTTCTAAACAAGAACAAGAAATAACAAAAAGAAAAAAATAGGTAAAACAAACTAAAATATTTACAAAGCTATAAATGTTAAAAGTAACAGGTGCTTCATCTGGAAAATTCTAATTAAAATAAAATTAAATATTATTATATTGTCCATTATAGATGGATTTAAAAGAGAAAATCAAAGTCTGAGTTGAATGGAGTTTTAATTCATTAAATGTATGGAAAAGTCATTTGTTTGATTTTTCTGGCGATTTCTTTTAAAATAATCTTCTTTCTGCCTGCTAATTTTTTTTCAACCATGTGAAGAGTTACTCATGATCAATTAGAGTGCCCATTAAACTACTGAGCTTTTGTCTGGAATATCGATTTTTCCTAATTTTTTTTTTCTCATTGAGCTGTTGAAGATGCCAAATTTCACGATATTATGAAGTGTTGTACACGATGTTGTGAGTTAGTGAGGTGGCTTTCACTCTTCTCTACATATGCAGCAGTGAGTTGTAGGTATATTAAATCGTTTAAAATAAGTAGGGAAAGAGCCATGGCCTGTGAGGAAAAATATCTCATTTTAGGACCAGTGCAGGAGATGCATAAAAACATAAGGTTCTAAATCAAAGATGGAACGGCCACTAGACTTTCTGCCAGTTCTTTATTATCCAGTTTTTGAGGGTGGCTTTTATTGAGCGTTGCGGGGGAGACAGAGTTGAGTTTTGGTCGTCGGAGATGTCAGCATTTTTATCGACTTGGTCTGCTTTTTCATTAGTTGCAGTTCTCACATGGGCTTTGACCCAACTAATTGTGGTGTGAAGAAAAAAAGATTAGATTCTTCTGGATGGATCGTAAAATAGAGCTTTTACTAGTAAGTTTCAAAATAGATTTAATACACGCTTGGCTGTCAGAACAAATAGTGACTGGAGATTGATGTTGCTTACCTTGATTAACGCACTCTTTTAAAGCTAGAATTTTTGCTTGAAATACTGAATTTCTTGATCTGAGCTTAGGCTACCATACTTATTTGTAACCATCCCTGCCGTAAGGGATTACCGCAGCTATTACGTTATTTCTTGATATGAAACCATGTTGAAGACTAGGCATTAATTTGCAAAATGGTGAATGTTCGGAAAATTGCATGTCAACTGTACATTAAAATTTTGCCTCAAATAGCTCTGTTAATGAATGAATCTTTTCAAAACTTCTCAGAAATGTGAAAAAATAGCTTATTTACACAAATCTACCTGATTCTTCTTTAGTTCATAACAATATTTTTATTTGTGATATTCAATTAATAATAATATACTGGATAATAATACAATTAATAAGGATATAATGTGTGTGTGTAAATACTTGCCAAGATAAGCAGTGTAAAAAATCACAGTGGGTGTGATTATGTGACCAACATTCTAGGTAATTTTATACAGCTCAAAAATGTATGTTAGTTAAAAATTAATTCCGTTTTAAAGAGCAGAAAAATAATAGAAATGTGTGTAGATATATATGTGCTTGTACTTCTGAATGTGTTCTGCTACTTTATACGGCATGAATTAATTGGTAAAAGTAGGACAATGACGAAATGCGTCTTACTGAATAAAGATTGTAAGTGGTGCACATTTAACTGTTATCCTTTAAAATAATTAAATTTATCAAAAAAATACTTCCTAAATTAAAAAAAAACTCCTTTACAGAGTGATTTAAAATAAAACGTATGTGTTTGACTAAAACTATGAGTACAATGCAAAATTTTATCATGCATGGATTTTTAATTTAAATCAATGTTATGTATAAAGAATAATAAAATGAAATAAGCAATTAATACTCAAAAAATATAATAAGTCTGGTAATTATAGTTGATATTATTATATTAAATTATATTTTTATGTAAGCTGTTGGTTCATATGATGACCTTGATTTACCTTAAAGGGCATTGTTTTAATTTGTATTTTTTTATTTAATTGCGAGGGAAATAGGTTTCTTGATTCTTAAACAGTTAATTGAAGTACGGTGAATATATTTTTTTTAATTATAAGAAATTTTAATGATGAGTTTCTAACTTGTACTTTTTTCTTCATTTGGTTATCAGAATAATAACTAAACTAATAATAACTTGTCTTCTCTGAATATCTATAACTGTAATTTTATAATTTAGGAAATTCTAGCTTATATAATCACATCATTTGTCTTCTATATTCTCAGAAAAATTAAATTTGTGAATATGATATTTTTTTATTTTCTCAATATTAATCAACACTTTTCAAATAAAATACAAAATCTTTTTATTTGATACTTAAAAATTAATATAATATTTATTATAAAACATTAAAAAGTAGAAGATTAATAATGGTAATTATCTGAAAACTTTTATTTTCAGGGATTATAAAATTATAAAGCAAAATCATTTATTATAAGTCTCAATAGTAAATGATTAAATAAATTAAAAATAATTCAACTAAAGTACAAATCTTTAAATCATGAAAATATCATTAAGTTTCATAAAAATCGGGATTTCATGAAGTATTCTCAAGTAGAAATGGATTTTTTAAAATATATTTGCACCATTAAATAAGTACTAATTAGAATCTTTAATATGTTTCTAAAAATACGGATAAACATGAAGTCAAATTATTTTCCCTATGGAATATTCATTAATAATTTCTAAATAACATAAAACTAAAAGTTTTTTTTAAATTTATTCATTCTTTTAATGATGTCAGTCATTAAAATTTATTAATGATTCCAGGAAAAAATTGCGAGAGTCAAAAACTATTCAAATAACATTTTAATTTGTGACGTTATTTAGTTTCAATTAAATAACGTCACAAATTAGCAAAAAGTAGATTTTATAAATATACGATTAAAAATTATTGTACTAAATGTAAAATTTTAAAACTATATAAAAATGATAATTTTAGAATTTTAGAGATTTTTCGAGCAGTTTTAGAAAATATAAATAGTTCTTCAAAATAACTAATGTGTTGGTTGCAATAAAACTGCTACATATTTTGAATTTCATTATCAAACTATCTTGTGTTAGTCATATTAAATGAATTATAACGCAATTGAATAGATATTGAAAATTACAATGAGAAATATTATTGCTATTTTCTTGACAGTAACGTTGAATTTTTATGATAATTCCAAAACAATATATGAAAGAGGTGATTTAAATAAAAATAGCTCGCATTCAGTATTCAGTCATAAATTATGTACTCGAAAAACTACTTTATATTCTGAGAAAAATTCTTGCTTCCTGAGCTTATTGTGCAGAAGAGCAATTTTGTGAAGAGACGCTATAATTTAATTTTATCCAACACCTTTTCCCCGCTTTTCTCATTATCTTACAAAAGAAAGATATTTAGTAAATCTTCTTCGGAACAAATATTCAAAGGCGATATTTTTGAAACTTCTGGGAGTTCATTTAGAATAATGAAATTGTCAAATGCCTTTTTGATTCATCACTGAGCCCAAACTTATAACATGATTTCATTAAATATTGTTCATTACGACTCATTTAAATTCTTCTGAAGAAGCTGCTTTATTTTTTTGCTGCTTCTCATTTCTTTGTGAATTTAATTCAATTTAAAATATCAGTAATGAAATTTTGCTGATAAAAAAAATGTTTTTGGCCTTTTGAAATTTGACTGAAATAAAGCATCAAACATTCAATTTTATTTTATTTTAAATATGGAAGGCAATAACTCATTTTTCAACAATGTTTAATGTTTCTTTATGCGATATATAATTCAAAAATTGATTTAAATAGCTTAAATTCTTTCTGTGTAATTTGTTTTCTCAAGAAACATTTCATATCAATATTGAATTATAATATATCACACTTGAATATAAATATGTAAGGTACTAACAACAATTTAAAATTTTTGTTGATAGTAAATTTTGTAATTGGAAATTGAATTTTGATGCATTGTTATTTTTTAAAAAACTGTTTTATCAAGTTTTAAACATATGAAAATGCATTTTTGTAATTTTAAATATGGAAGGTATAAATAAGTATTATAAGTATTTATATTGAGATTATTAAACGTAAACTAAGCAATCTCTATACAAATCATACAATACGCTAGTGTTTTCTAAGTGTTTTCAGAGGAAATTTCAGGTTTGTTAAAAGCTTAGTATAAAATATAATGTTCAGCGAACTATGTATTTATTAATAACTAT